>CANXYI010270265.1:0-20661 GCA_948208565.1 Hura crepitans | reverse complement strand
GAGAGAGAGAGAGAGAGAGAGAGAGTGATTACATGAAATGTTGTTAATAATTTGCATGAAAAATGAACTTAAATTTTGCAAGAAATAAGTTATGAAAAGTGGCTTATAATTTACCTTTAAGGACCGTGGCTTGTAAGTAAATAATGTACTTAAATTACATGCCTAAAATAGCTATTATAATCTGACTACTTGTAGTGGCATGTAAGCTTATGTTTTGGCCTTTTAAGTGGCCTAAGTGTTGCTAACTTCAGGCCTATGAATGTATGAAATAAATGGTGAAAACTGCACTAAAAAATAAGCTGAAATGAGCCTTAAACTAATTGTCGCAAAATATGGAAATGACTTTTAACTATCCTAAAATGACCATTACTTGAACCCATAATTCACATAGACAGTAAAAGGATAATAAGTGGTAGCTCAATGAGAAATAAAACTAGGGAATTTATAAATTAAATATTGATTATGACAATGCCTAAAAATGCTGCCACAAAAGTGAACCGAAACTATCCGGTAGGGCTTATAACTATTTAGGCTAAAATTTGGCTGTGATAAAATTTATAACTGTCCATTTTTGACTTAGGAATATTATAGAAAGTTAATCAGTAAAGAAATGGACCTAAATTAAGGTTAAATGGTCCATTAGTTGACACCTATTGGATGGGTTGATCGATAAACTTAGGGATTTTAGCAGCTATTACACTATTTATTTTTCAGATAGGGCTAATAAAATGACTTAGGTCCATTGCTTGGCTATTATACTAGTTTATTGTATAGACAACCTTCTACCCTTGCCACTTGTTCCTAGTATTAAATTTTGTCGGTGTAGTGATGCAGGTTTTAGAGGGCCACTGTATTAGTCTATTCGACAAACCAGTCTGCTAGGTAGGCACAACCAAGCTATCATAAATTTTTAAAATAGGGCCAGTACAACGGCAATTGTCCTGGGGGACCACTATACTAGTCTATTAGATAGATAGTCTACTAGGCAAACCACACTAAATTATCTGCACCTTGGGTGCTATAACTTAATTAGACCAATGTAACGGTCATGAACTAGAATATAGACCACTATATTATTTTATTCTCTCTATATCTAGTGTCTATCAGTGTCATCTTTTAGATAGGCTAGTTGAAATGAATTAAACAAGAAGAATATATTTTAAGTGTGACATTGGAATATAATACATGGGCATTTTTGTATTTTTTACATGTGCAATATTTATTGACTTATTTACTGAAGACTATGCATCTAATTGTTAATAATGATCTTAAACTAATGATTGACATGATTTAAAATGATTAACTAAATGACTTACTGACGGGAACACCTATAGGGGCAATTTGGTAATTTTGAATGTTAGTAATCTAGGTTGTACCTCAAAATTGGAACAAGATAAGAATATAAGTATATATACATGAATAAACTGTTGGACATGTTGCAAATGTTATATACTCAGTGTACCTATTTTGGTGCGCAAGTAACTAGAACAAGGACGTAGCCTCATAAAATGTGTAGCGAAGTTTAGAGGTTATTCATTAGAAGGTGGATAATGTACATTTTGTATAGTTTTGCACTCCATGTACTTAGGTGGGAAATGGGTGTTACATATATAAAGGACATAGAATATAATTATATAAATACAAAATATGCTATAATTAACCAGTTATTAATCCTTTTATGAATGTATGACTTGTGTAGATGTTTTACGAGCCTTAGTCTTTAGCTTGTTTTTTTTAATTATGGCTTAAGGGTTGTGTTGCTATTGACAGAATGGTGATGTTAGGTTGATATCTAGGGGATTAGAAAGGTCTAAAAGATGTGATAATCTATTATAAAATTGTTTTATAGGTTGAAATTTTTTTATGATAGTGACTCAGACAGCCGTTATGCTGTCGAATTTTAGGAAAAACCTTGCTGACTTCAAATTGGCTTGTATTGGCATTAATATCTTGGCATGAACCTAAATGAAATATAGGAATAGACAGTATTGAATTTAGAGTCAAATAGGATTAGATGTAATAGAATAAGTAAAAGTTAAATGAATGACCATAGGGAAAATTTTAGGATCGGTAACCTAACGGGAAGTGCACCACTTATTGGGTTTCTTCGGGAATCTAATAGGGGGTGTCACAATAGCAATAAAATAGAAACATATATTGTAACGACATCAACATGGCTCAATAATTACATCTTTACATGCATTTTTTTATCTTAATATAACAATTCCAAAGTAATTAGCATAACAAAAATTAAAGAAGAGAATTTCATTTTGTATAAGCGAAATTTTAGCCTTTATAGATTTTTATTTAGAACTACACGCCCATACTTATAAGAAAATGGCCAAACTAGATAACAAGATGACATAATGCCCAAAGGCTCAAGATAATGCCTAAGATATATGTACCTAAGATAAAGGTACATAAGATAATTACACCTAAAGGCACATAAGATAATTATACCTAAAGGCACTTAAGATAGTTGCATTAGAAGGTGCCTAAGATAAATGCACCTGAATGTACCTAGCAGCTGCTTTATTTTCCTTAGTTGATTGATTAACCTATGCAACTTAGGTTGTCTAAAAGCATAGACATATTAATTATTATTCATTATGTGACCAAATCATTTATACACATTCTACAAATTTATCACAATTATTCATATAATACAAGATCACACTTATATCGCATAAATGTTGTCTCATTTATCTATAAGTCTTGCATATGGAATTCAAACAATATAAAAGATATAAAGGAGGGCACACAATAATTCGACCAAACTAACATTAGATTCTCCATATATGAATTGTCCCATAAGAATGCACATTTCCATAATTCACAAAATAAATATAATATTTTCAATTGTTAGCCTACTAGCTCACATCATAAACATAAATGTAACCATTTGTCATCTCATGAATATAAATGTACTTAAAACACAATAGCCACATCTTAAGAGACATTTCAATACACCAATACTCAAAATTTGGAATTAATGCCATTGAAGGTTTCAGCAACTACTCATATAAGCTTCATAAGACATCAAACTTATCATCATGCTCAAAATCCATAAACCATATATTTCTATATAACAATCCATAATTCGTCATAGCATAAATGTATAATAAACACACACACACACCTTGCATGTTTGGTCCTTAACACTATCACATCATAACACCATCCATTCATTCACAATTCACTCAATTACACATTATCCGAACTCATACATACTACATACATCACAACACATTAATTATACATATCAATCATTTATCACATAATACAATCTCACCATAAAAGCCATCTAAAAGTAAATGTTCAACATATATTCAATCAAATTCACATACCAAAAATCTAGATACACTATAATGATGTGACCACGCATTCTCCTTGCCTTTCAAACCACCCGATTTCTTTTTCTTTACAAATACAATTACAGGCTTATTTTAGAAAATCTATAATAAATCTAATATAGCTTTAAAAAAAATGACCATATATACATGTTGTTAGACACTATAGAGTCTAAGAAAAATATGAAACCCAAAAAAAGGAACCGAATCAAAAATAAGTTACTATTCATCCATACCTTGAAACTCAAATTTCTCTTGATAAAGGCTTTCTCCAAAGCTTCCAACACCATAAATCTCTTAATCCATGTTAAGTTAAGGTTTAATGGTGGTTGAATAAGCTAGATGTGGTGGAGGAGGAAGAAAAATGGTGAATTTTGCCTTAAATTGGTGGCATCAACATAAGGATAAAGAAAGGAAGGAGTTGGCTGATGAGAATTATGATTTTGACTACAAGTTTGATCATTATATATACTTCAAGATGAATAGCCTTGATTAGATTGGCCTAAAAGCATTGGTAATCAAAATTCCCTTCTTTAGAACCCCATAAAAATTTTCACCATTTTAACCTCATTTAACACCTATTAAAAACCCAATAATCTTTCAAAATATAATCTTTGAACCTTATAAAAACCTATATTCAAAAAGCTCCAAAACTCGATAAAAACATATTTTAACTTTGCTCGATTTAATAAAAATACTTTCAAATATTTAAAAATTTCAATTTTGATACCAAAAAGACTATTTGGAATTGTTAAGTATTTAATTGCATTGATCCCAAATTATTTTGGGCAAAAACTAAATTATTGTTATGATTTAGCTTTACCGATGGCATTATTTATAGGACATTACTGTAAAATCTTCTTTTGTGTTTTTTAGCACCTTAATAACTTCATATTGACTGCAAATTTTGCCCAAAATTCTTTTATAATTAATATTATCCATTGGTCCAATTACTGGGACTCTGGTTTTGAGAAATATTATTCATCTTAAGAAGTACTATTCATAAAAGTCGAGATTTTTAGGATGTTATAGATTGATCTACATTTGATGAATTTTCTCTTTTGTTAAATTAGGCTAGTGTGTTCTAGCCTTTTATCTTATTTCTCTATTATATTTCTCTTCCTGTATAATTCCCCTCACATGTAATGCAAGGTCTTTTAATTTATATGATATGTAATTAGATTACATAAGATTATAATAGGATGAAAAAATGTAAGGAGCAAAATGGAGATGAATGCCCACTTAGAAGGACTAATAAGAAATAGTTAAAAGAGTTCTTTTTATTTCTTTTTATGTTTGTAATTCAAGTATAACTACTAGGGTCTAGCTTAAATTATTTTCCTCTAGATAAAGGAAATCAATATAGTAAAAGCCCATAACTAGATCATTTATTTAATGCAATTAAGTAGCATGTGTATGACTTAATCTTATTAAATATGCATATACATGCAAAAGTATACGAAATCTCTTTGCATGATTATACCAAAGTATTTAACCCGAATGAGAACAAAATGGATGAAATCCCTTAAATTAAATACTAAGACTTGTAAGCCTTCTGTTAGAATAGTTTTAACTAGAGTTCTTTTTAGTGTTGGCTTATTAGGTGAACCCTACATCACACTACATCAAATGTGTTACGACTATACTAATGGTTCAATTATAGATAGTCTATTAACTTATTAAGAAAACCCAAGGTTAATAGTTCTAGAGGCAAGATTGGGAAAATATGTATATGATGCATATGCACTGAGAGTTGGTGACCAAATGATTAGCAGTTGTATATGATACAATTGACATATGATGCCTACCGTTTTTGTTATGGGTTAGGCTTGTTGGACAAACCCAAGGTTTGAACATCAAGAGAGATAGGTACTATCTCAATAGGAAAACCATCGAGTTTTCTTGAATTAATGTGAGTGCTTTTGCTTTGCAATGAATTAGTTAGTGCACAAATGTATTTTATAAAAAACCTTATAAAATGCATTCATGTACATAATCATACTCTAACATGTTTCAATCCTTATGTATCAATTCTTTTACTATATTATAAGTATATTTAACTCAAATTTATACATGATTCTTGATGCTAATATTAAGTAAAATGACTTTGAAATTTGAGAATAGTTTTTAGAAGTGAGAATGTGTATATGTTTTAAACACGTATATTCTAGCTTCTTTGATCGATGAAAATTCTAGTTAAGCATTGGAAGTTTTTTGAAAAGCATATAGGGATGAAAATATGATTGCACTTATGTCTCTTAGACATTAGAAAGAGCATTGGCATGTGATGCTCAGATGATTAAGTATCATCATATGAAATAAAAAACTATTGATATCTAATACATTATTTCATTTGAAGATAATAGAGGAAACTTCAAGAGTTGAAAGTGTTGGGCTTTAATTCTATAATCTTATGATATATTAAAATTACGAGTTAATCACAAAAGCATGGTAAATCTTATCGAGATATTTTTTTGTTAGTTATAGATATTATAGTCTAATTAGTTGAAAGTCCATTAAAGCAGAAAGAGACTAGTCCTATAAGTAGGAACTGCAAAGCTTACTTTGTGTCTCAAATGAAAAGGGAGCATCTGATGCTTCAACTTCAAGTATTAGTATTATTAAGATTATTACAAGCACTGCTTTCACACAAGGGTATTCGATACTAGTTGTCTAAAATAAAGAGTAACAGAAGGTTTATCAAGGGTGTTGGGGACTTATGAATAAAAAGTGGAAAAAGAGTTGTTGCATTAGCTCTAGAAACATATCAATTGTATTTTCTTTCTAGACTTGTATTAGAATTTAATAGTTGTTATTCTATTTCTTCTTTAAATAAGATCATTAATTCTTTTATCTTGTTTTACTAAATAAGATTTTGACACTAACATTAATGAGATTAAGTATTGCTCAGTTTATAAAGATAATATTTTATATTATTTTGTAACTAATGATTATGGAATGTATATTCTTGATAATTAAAAAGGAACTCTATAATATTAATACCAGAAGAGAAAAGGTGGATAACCTGAAACCATCTTTCTTGTGGCATTGTCATTTAGGCCATATAAGTGAAAAGCACATGTCTAAGTTACCAAAGTCTAGTGAGTTAGGTTTAATTGATTTTGAATCAATCGAAACATATAAGTCTTGTTCATTAGACAAAATGGCAAAGACATTTTTTATTAGAGAAGGAGAATGTGCTAATGGGCTTTTGGACCGTATACATATAAATGTATGTGGACTTATGACAACACATGCAAAATATAGGTTTATCTACTTCATTACCTTCATCGATGATTACTCTAGATATAGGTATGTGTACTTGATGAAGTACAAATTTGAAGCCTTTGAAAAGTTAAAAGAATTCAAAACTGAAGTTAAAAAATAGCTTAGTAAAATTATTAGAACACTTCAATCGAATCGGCGTAGAGAATACTTAAGTCATGAATTTTAGAGTTATCTAAGAGATATTGATATATTATCTCAGTGGTCTCCTCTATATACACCATAGTGTAATGGTATATTTGAAATGAGAAATTGAACCCTATTAGACATGGCTTAATCCATAATGAGTATTGTAGAGTTACCTAGATAATTTTGGGATTATACATTAGAAACAATTGTTTATCTTTTAAATAGAGTTCTATCAAAATCAGTTGATGTACCCCATATGAGATATGGTGCAATAAGAATCAATTATTTCATATCTGAAAGTGTGGGGTTGCCTTACCTATGTTAAAAGAATTATGTTAGATAAGCTTGATGCTAAATCTATCTAGTGGTTATTTATGGGATATCCAAATGAGTTAATTGGACATTGCTTCAATATTGCATTAGGATAAAAGATGATTGTTTCAAAACATATTATCTACCTAGAGAAAAAGTTTCTCTTAAAGAAAGACAATGGTAGTAGGATTGAATTTAATGAAGTTCATAATCCTCAAATAGAAGCTAATCAACTGATTGTTCTCGAGCCTATTACACATAATGATAATACAATAGTAGAACCTATAGAAACACAAGATCTTAGATTTTTTACTAGGGTTCATGCTACTACTGAGAGATATTAATTTCTCATAGATGACAATAGTAATGTGATCATAGTAGAAAATGATAAGCCTTTAAGGTATGAGGAGGTTCTAAAAAGTTAAGAATTAAAATTATGTTTATAGGCTATGCAATTCGAAATATATTCCATACATGAAAGCTAAGTATGGACTTTGGTTGATGCACTTGAAGGGATTAAACATATTAGGTGAAAAATGGATCTTTAAGAAGAAGACAAACATAAAAGGTAATGTTATTACCTATAAAGCAAGGTTAGTCACAAAGGGTTATTGTTAAAGGTAATGAATTGACTTTGGCGATATCTTTTCACTGGTAACCATGCTCAAATCCATTAGGATTCTTCATGCTATTGCCACTCACTATGATTATGAGATATGGAAAATTGATATGAAGGAAACTTTCTTTAATGGAAACTTGTCAAATGAGTTACATATGACATAGCCTAGGATTCATATCTATAGAGAGTGAGAAAGTGTGCAAGCTTTAAAAGTTTATTTATGGACTGAGCAAGCAACTAAGAGTAGGAACATATGATTTGTTGAGACAATTAAAGAGTTTAGTTTCTCACAAAATTCATATAAACTATGTGTTTATAAGAAGGTTAGTAGGAGTGCAGTCATTTTCCTTGTTTTATATGTGGATAACATATTAATCATGGGAAATGTGTCACTATATTGCAATTAGTTAAGATTTGGCTATTTAAGAAATTCTCTATGAAAGACTTTGGTAAAAAAACCTATATTTTGGGGATTCGAATCTATGGAGATAAATCCAAAAGGTTGATTGGTCTTTAATAGTTTACATATATAGATAAGATACTAAAGAGGTTTAGCATATATCTCTTAAGGAAAGGATTCAATTTAGTGACTCATGGATAAATCCTTTCTAGGTCTATGTGTTCTAAGAAACAAGAGAAGAGAGAACACATGAGAAGGATCCCATATGCCTCGGCTATAGGATCTATCATGTATGCTATGTTATGTACTATAACAAATTTAGCATTTACTCTTAATATCATGAGCAGATTCCAATCTAATTATGAAAGGGAATATTGGGTAGTTGTTAAGAATATCCTTATGTACTTAAAAAGAACTAAGGATTTATTCTTTATTTATGGAGACGGGGACTTAGAAATAAGTGAGTATATAAATGCCAACTTTTAGTATTATAAAGTTATTGTAAATATCAGTTAGGTCTTTTATAATTATTTGCAGGTGGTGCAATTAGTCAAAAAAGTTCTAAAAAAGATACAATTGTTGACATAACAATTGAGGCAAAGTATATTATGGCTTTTAATATAGCTAAAAAAGATAGTATGGATCAAGAAGTTCATCACTAAATTGGGAGTGGTACCAACCACTATTGATCTAATACCTTTGTATTGTGACAATAGTGGGGTTATTCCATAGGCAAAGAACCATGGCCTTATCAATAATCCAAGCATGTACTTAGGTTTTACCATCTCATCAAATAGATAGTTGGCAAGTATGCGGGAAAGAATGAAAGAGTCCTCACTAATCAAAACTTTACTGATACTCTCACTAAGGCTTTGTCTCAAAGTAGATTCAATCTCCATGTGAAAAATATGGGTATTAGGTATATGAGAGATTGGCTTTAGTGCAAGTGGGAGATTATCAGTAATTCAGTAGTATACCACAGAGCTTACATGTAATAGGGATATTTTGTGTATATAATAAACTTTAGTTTATAATAAAAAGCATTTTTTATTGCTATAGTGCTTATGTTATTTCATTTGCTTGATATGATATTAAACTATGTAATAAAGTCCCTAGTACATTCACAATACAGAGGAAATTATGAAATGTTCAGTGAGAATCTTATTACATGCAAATGTGAAATACCAAAATTATATTGAGTCATAAAACTGACAAGATAGGACATTGTTAATATGGATAGACTAGTATATGTTATTCTCTTTAACATAGTCAAATAGTAGTTCTCACAAGCTATAAGCATGGTGATGTTTAGAGATATCATATAGATGCCTATTTGAGAAAGAAGTTTATTGGAGGCTTAACATGATAATGTTAACATGGATAAATAATCTTATTAGTGAAACAATCTCATCATATCAATTATGCAAGTATCTTCTAACTTGAGACACAAAGGTTATCTTAAGCACAAAAAACTATGTTTTAACTCAGGTGCTCTTACATCACTCGAATGTATACATATCTATGTGATTTGGTATAGTTTGAAGTACTTGAAGGTAGTTGAGTGATCAATAAAGGATTCACCACCTTAAATTATATTAGGGTGTTAATCTCACTATTCTAATATGGCTTTTTAAGAATCTTTAGCCAAAGTAAAATATAAGTGTGAATGAGATTCCCAAGGGAATTTTTGTAATAAAGGAATATGTATTAGAATTAACATATTTAAGGCTTGAATTAACATACCTAAATAAAACATTGAGTTGATAGATATATATATACTTATACCTAAATGAGGTAAAGTCTGCTGAAAAGACAAATTGTACGTTAATTATGTCATGGAAGAATTAAATTAAACCACTTCACATTTTTAGCACTTTAGTAGTCTTGATATATGGCTAGAAACCTTTTTAAACTTGTACTTAAGTGGATAATTGATTGGAAATCAATTATTGGATGAATTAGATTAGACCATAAGAATCCTAGTTAGACAAGGACTGTTATCCATTATATACTGCCAACATACTTTGGAAACTGATAGGGTCATATACCAATAAAAGCAAATTAATAAGGTAAATCTACCAAGAATTCAATGTTATGGGATGTTAGTAAATAAGAAAAATAAATGACAAGGCTTATTAGGCTTGGAGCCTAAGAGAAAAGCTTAAAAACATTAATTAAGTGCTAATTAAATATTTTACGTCATTAGGTTAGAATTGGGTCTTTTAATTAATTAATTAAATGCTCAATTATGTTCAACCTTTTAGGGGTTTAAGTGCTGCAGAATCTAAACTAATAGTGAATAAAAAGGGTATGAAAACCCTTATAAAGTCATTTAAAAAAAAGAGAGCCACAACAGAGAGAATAACTCTTTACTACATTTGTAAAGTCACCTTCTTTTGAGCTTGCTCCTTCATATTTCTTCTTGAATTTTACATTTTAGTAGCACCTAGAAATAAAATTCACTAGTGCATCTCTTGGAGAGTTCTCATTGAATTTGCTACTTGTGTGGATACCTTAGATGTTTTCCCAAGAACGTCACTATGGTTGGTGACAACCTGGTGAGGTTAAAATTTGCAAATTGGAATCGTGTAGATAATTTCCAGTAAACTTTTTATTCTATGATTTCTTTAATTTTTTTGTTTTTAATTTTTTAATGTTATAACCTTTACAAGTGTTCCATTAATGTTTAATTCATGTTGTGCATGAGTTCATGGAAATCAATTCAAGATACCCTTCCTCACAGATCATGAAAGTGAAGACAAAAATTATTTCCTCAAATTTGTCTTTCACCAATTTTGGCAGGACTCTGTAGAACATTGAGACACTAGAGATATTAATTGCCTTCTTGTAATTAGTATCAGCATATTGAGGAAAATAAGGTTAGGAGTACAAAAATTATGTCTAAACAAAAAAAATAATAGAATATCCATGCAGCAGAACTAAATAATCATGCAGTAGTGTGACACCCTCTGTTCGACAGTTATAGGTCTATTTTCTAAGCAAATTTTTAGACAATTTCTTAAATAATTCTAAGTCCAATCTAAGTTCATTTTATATCATTATTCTAAGTTTGATTTGGTTAATTTATAGGCTATTTCCAATCTAAGTCCTATTTAGGCATTTTCTTAGGACAATTATAGGTCAGTTTTCAATTTCTCGTACACAGTTATAAGTTCAAAGTCACTATTTTTGGGAATTTTTCCATTCATTGCAAACTATCTCAGCATGCCATTATGTCCCTAAAATCATGCCATCTCATACAATCTAAATGTTCTTAAAAGTGGCCTTAAATTCAATTTACAACTAAGCATACAAGGTGCCCCAATTTCCTGCCCTTACACGTTTAATTATAGGTCATTTTTACCTTCCCCATTTTAAGACATTTTCAAACCATTTCTTAGCTTAATTATGAATATCATTACTTTACTTATACTAGCCAATTATCTTACCATGCTTACTCATATGTTCATGCCTATTTCATGCCATTCTAATGTCACATAACATATAGCCACCATATCATACCAATTCTACATGTCAGACACCATGTCACACATGCTCACATATATGCCAACCATAACATACCTCTTGCCACCTCTAAATCAAAGTCACACACATGTACAACTCCATAATTCAACACTCAAACATGACATATACTAAAATTATAACTTATACATGCTTACACACATGACATACCATGTGTACCATGCCATAACATACACTATACATGCCTTGATCATGCCATGATTCACACATACATGCACATTTTCATCAAATTCACCACATATACATCTAATGTCATGCCTAACCTACAATTTCCTATCACATACACCATGCCACCTTGCCATACACACAACTTGCAATCTAAGGCACTCTAAGATACCTTTTGACCATTCATGACAAAATATATTACCATGCCTTTTCTCACTATATACATATATAAACCATTAAATCCCATAACATACATAACATTGCTCATGATAAACCTTATGTGCACATGCCATAATTCACCATACACACATATACACCTTCTCGACTAAAGTGAAGCCATACACTTGCCACCATTCCTTCCACCAAATCATCCCAAAAATCACTCAATTAATATGGGAATAACATCAAAGTAAGCTCAATTCACTATTACACACACACACATACTAACTAACTTAACCACTAATTACATACACTATTTCCATACAAATTGTACTGGAAATATACATGGCATGCCTCAAATATATTAAATTCACATACCTACACTTGAAATAGAGTCTTGCTCACACTTTAGCACCTTTATTTCCCTTGTTAAACATCAACTCCACCTTAGCCTACATATACATATTCATGCCTTAGAAAAATCCTAGAAAATTCCATAGACCTCTAAATGAAAATCTAAGAATATAGGCAACTTTAGGATGATGAAAAACCCTAGAAACTAAAATAAAAAAAAAGAAGAAAGTCATTTACATAAGGACTTGAATTTTTAGCCCCTTTCTTGAGTATACTTAGAATTTCTTAAATTTTCTTAAACTCTAGGCTTATCTATGGCCTCTTAACCCTTTAAGAATTAATTATTAACTCATCAAATTTAAGGTTGAATTAAGCTTATGAAGCCATAAAAATAGATGAGAGAAAGAAAGAGAGGCATCGGGTGGAGAAAAAGGAAAAGGGAGAAAAAAGAGAGGTGGAGGGTGGAATGCCAAGAGGGTGTCCACGTGGCATAAGAGGGGTATTTATATAGTGGACATGGCAGCTTGAGTGGTGGCACATGTCACCTAAGTGCCCCGAAATCTCAATTTTTCTGAAGAACTTTGAGAAATTTTAAAAATTCACCTGAATGTCAAAAAATTATCTTGTTAGTTTTAAAAATCATTAATTTGGCCTACTTAAGGCCTTATAAGTTTTCAGGTCAAAATTCCTTCAAGAGGATAGTTAACCGATTTCTTAATTTGTGTGAAAATCACAAAATTAAGGAAAATTAGCAAACAACCTTAAAAATTAAAAATTCCTTCACCAATGGCCTCAGGAGAATTTTTTACCTTTAGGGTGTGGTATTTTTAAGTTTGTTCGGGCACATCCCAAGTCATCCCCGGCCTAAGTTCATCTAAGCCGATGGACCACTAGATTTTGGCCTAAAACAATTTATTAGTTTTGCTAAATTTTTAAATTATGTCATTTTAAAAAATTTTAAGCCCTTAAAATTTCACTATCAGTATGCCTTGCCTCGAGCCTTGTGAAGGTGACTCGACACTTTAAACACACGTTTTGAGCCTCAAAGGTACTATTCATAAAAGCCTAAACTTATGGTCGTTACAAGTAGTATAGAATAATAGCACGATAGTTCTACCCATTGTGTAATACTTTCATAGAGGAAACTATCGCATAAGAAGCATAAACTAATGCATGATTGTTTTAAAAATTCGTTTAATGGTTTCATGCAAGAACATAAGATAAACAATGGTCAGTGTCAAATTCTTCACCTAAAATAAAATATTAGTCTAAATTGGTCCTAAAAAATCTAAAATCCAAGTTATGGGTTATAGTTTCGGTGTTTTTGATCTAAGTCTTAATGTTTTTATCAGTTAAATACAAAAAGAGAAAGGGAAGAAAAGCAAGAAATTGAACTTACATATTCTATGATGAATAAAGAGATATAGGAAGTCAAATCTCATAAAATGTTGACCCTATCCTTAAAAATATAAATACTCTAATGAGTTTTTAGTGCGCATAAGTAGATCATGGTATGTTATAGTAGGCAAATCCAGAGTTTGGGGACACTGTGGATGCGTAAAGAAGTATAAAGGAAATGAAAGGAATAAGGAAATTAATGAATGAGGGAAATGAGAATTGAAATTTAGTTCTGAATGAGAGAATTTTGATAAAATGTATAAATGACTAAAATGCCATTAGAAGTAGATACAATTTAGGCATATTCTAAACATCATATGACCATTTTATTTTAGATAGTAGGATTCTCAAACCCAAACAAGGAGCTCAGCTTGGAAATCAATTTAGGATGCTCAATCCAGTATAGTTGCTCAACCTAAATAAAATTTATGGTGTGCAACTTGAATTTTAAATGAAGTGTGCTTAACCTAAAATTGGTTAAAAGTGCATAACTTGAAAACATGATGGTTTACTTGAAAGCTAGATAAGGATCCTTAGTCCAATTTGAGGTTGCTCAAACCATAACCCAACAAAAAGATGCTTAAGCTAAAAAATCTAAAAACTCAAATGTTTTTGTCTCTATTACACCAATGATAGGTAAATCTTGAGGTAAGTATTTCTTGAACTTTATTTTCATAATTTTCTTAAAAACCTTTATAAAAGTTGCATCACATGAATCTTGTTTATTATACTCTAAAATCTTTTTCTTACTTAACTTTATTAAAATTTAAGTGTTAAATAAAATTACCAGCTTTAGACTTAACATTATTATTAAGGCTGAAACATTTTCTTTATCAACTATGAGTTATATATCTTTCTATTCCAATAATTTCCCTTCCAATATATTTTATTTTACCTTAACCATTCACTGTACTCATCATGTTCCATGCATCACCTTATCTTATCTTATTTCATTCTAATTTCATATTCTATAAACTTAGTAACTACATACTTAGAGATTTTTATCTTACTTTTAGATCTTTCATGATCTTATAAATTTATTATTTCGACTAAAAAAAGAATTTATTAGTGTATCTATTCATATAAGCTTTTTCTAAAGACCAGTCAACTCGAAATGATAAAAAACTAGACTCAGTTTTCACCTCAACAATCTCAAAAGATAAGAAGGTGTTTGAAGGAATCTAGAACCATTTCTATTTATTGATTGGAATACAATTTGGGCACCACAAGGTAGGCAGAGTCAAAGTTGGGAAATACTTTGTAGGGTCATATTAAAAAAGGGTATAAAATCTTACTTTTATTTATACCTCAAGTTAATGTAGAATTAAGATTAAATTGATAAATATATCCCTCCTCTCATATGTGTTCAACATTTAAAAATAAATGCACTCAATCATACACATTTACAATTTAATACAACATTAAATACATAAATGCTTTAACTAATAAATATTGCATATATCAAATTGGGTAATTTATTTTTAAAACTTTAATTCTTACATGCTATTTTGCAAAACATATTTCATTACTCTAGCTCTTATTGAATGAAAAATCAATAACACATTTTTTAACACTAGTTGAAAGTGTGGAAAATGATTTGGTTACTTTTCCCTTTTGCTTTGTAAAATCATTTTCTACCTATTACAACATACATGGAACGTTATAGGGAAATATTCTTGAAAAAGGAATTAGAATAATAGCACATGCTAATTTTTTAAAATACATTCTAATTGAAAAGGAAAAAAAATTACATGAAATTCTTATATATTGTATTCTAATTGAAACTAAAGTAACATGCAAAAGACTAAGTATTCAAAATTAAAGCAACATTAGATTAAATAAATATTTGAATAAGAAAAGCAAAAAATAGATTAAAGGACAAAACACAAAATTTACCCAATTTTCAACCAAAACATCCATTTCCTATGAAGTGAAAATGGCCATTTATCAACAAAAATAGTCATTTCCAATGATGTGAAAATGGATGTTTTAGCCTCTAGGACAAAAAAATATAATTTTACAAAAAGAACCTATCAATTTGTAAAGACACTCAAAACTTTCAAATCAAACTATGACATTAATAAGCCCATTAATTAGTATGAAAAGAAAAATAACAAAATCATAAAAATGCAGAAAGTTAGCAAACACTTAAAAAAATGAGAATGTGAAAGGAAAATATAGAATACGTAAAAGATATGCAACAATGATTAAATCACCATGTTTGACTAGCCGACATATGATTCACTCTTATAAATATCAAAAGCATAGAAAATAATGAATGCATAATAAAGCAAAACGAATCGAAGGATTCAAATGGAAAGAGGATATGTCTGACTAGCAAATAAATAAATTTTCTCAAATAAAGAAAAGACACAAAACATATATAATAATGTGAAAATAGGGATCAAACCACTATGCCTAACTGGCAGATAGATGATTTGATCTCTTTTAAAAATAATAATTAAGGGTTTAGTTTATTTACCAAGTATGATTACGTTTAGAATATTCTTAGAATGATAAGAATAGATTTATTAAAAATTGAATTTTTTAGAAAAAAATAAGAAACAAAGATTTTTAATGTTGAATGTATTTCTTTTAGCTTTATGTGAATGCATATTTCTTAAGAATAATCCTCCTCCATTTTTATAAACTTGTTTGTTTCAATTTATAACTAGAATATGCACTATTTCTGATTGTTAGAGGCAAAAAAGATAGCTTTGCTAATGAAAATGATTATTTTACCCTTTAAAATAACAAGATTTATTAAAATAATCAAATAAAGAATGGTGTATTTTGATAGGAAATCGATTGTTATGACAATTGTCAAAATAGTCAAAACAATACCATTTTGATAAAAATAAAAGAATTTGCTCAAAAACCATTTTATGTCTTTTAAAACATTTTTAGATATAAAAAAAACTACAAATTCTGATAACAAATAGACCTTTAGTCCAAATCGAATATCAAGGTTCCTACTGTCAGGAGTCTTTATCCATCTTTTCACCTTTAGGCAATTTGAACGTGTAACACTCAAAAATCCAAGAGTTATGAATTGTATTTCTTGAGATGTGATTAGTGTTTCCTGTGACCCAAATTACACTATTTTGATTGAATAAAAGTATCACTTATAAAATAATTATTTGCAAAATTTGCAATGAAAATGAACTCATTAAATGAGTTAAAAATAGAAACAAAGTTTTTTTTTTTGTTATAGTCTAAACTCAATAGTACTTTAGTTTTAGGTTGAACCAAAAATTCAACATTTTTGCTCGAATTGACTTAGGAGTTTCACAACCTAATACTCAAATATTCTAAGGATTCTAATAAGATGTAAATTGAATTTTTTAGGGAACAAGAAATATTTTTATGGAAATAAAGAAAGAAAAATGCTAAATAAATAATTTAAAATATAAGATTTTTGTGTTGGAAAAATTATTAACCCTTGGATTTATAAGAATTAATTAATTATAGCCTTTATAGATTCATATTTAATAAAGAAAAATTATAGAAAATTTGAAAAAGAAAATTTTATAGGAATAAATGAGATTTTGTGTAGGAATGAATATCTATTGTTAGATTAAAAACTAACAATAAATCATGAAAATCCGAAGAGACAAATTAAAATTGAATTGGGATAGAAATGAAAGGGAACCACACAATTTTCATCCCTTTTTTTAGCCAGCTGAAATTTCTTTCTCTTAAATTGCCATTTTTATTCTTTTTCATTCATTAAATTTCATTTTCTACATATTAAAAATTCATTTAGCACCCCCATATTAATCCCCCTATGTTATAAGTGAGGAATATGGAATGTATTAGAAGAAACAAGCAAAATAATGGATTATGAATTGTAAATGAAATTTAGGAAAAGTTTTTTTTATTCAATCAATTTATAGGGTGTTCTTATGGAGTTAATTTAAATGTTAAGAAGTTAATCTGATTTTTAGAGCAATGGAGAATTTATTATGAATATTTTTGTGTTATGTGAGTTTATGGAAAATGAAGAAGGAGAAAAAGACAAGAGCAAATGCAAGGAAATTGAGCAAGGAGAAAAGATTTCATTAAAAAAGAGGTATGTGTTCATTTTAATGGCTTAGAGTAATTATTTTTAATGCCTTATGGTGTGCTTAAGTTAATAATCTTTGCTAGAATTTCTAAGGAATTAATATGTAAATTAAGTAATGCAAAGGAAATAGTGATAAAAAATGAAATGGACAAAAAATAGAGTTAGATAGCTTATATAGTAAGTTTTAGAACTTGTGGTGCTTTATATAAAGTGAAATTAGTGCCAAATGAAAGATAAGAGATAATACAAAAACTTTTATGCTGTATGGATGTTAAAATTCTTATAAGAATCAAGTTGAAAACTTATTACAATTTGATGTTAGAAATCTAGAGATCTGATACTTAGTTTTTGAACCAAATTAAGAAAAAAAAATGTATAACTAGGGTAATAGAAGTCTAAATAAATTGTATTTTATATCAATGTAAAGCTAAGAGATAGAGCTAAAACTTTTTTAAAGATAAAATGCCTAAATGCCAAGTGTATGTTTGTCAAAAAATGTCTAGTGTCTATTTAGACTCATAGACCTAAATGTTTCATGAATAACATGATCCAAATTATGTGTTTTTAAAGGGTAGAATTTGTAAAGGAAATCAGTAAACAAATAGTGTATGTTTAGCAAAGGAGTTTTTTTTTATTCACAAAAAAAATCTAGTTATTTCTTTAAGCATATAACTTTAACTTGTGCCCTACTAGCTATTTAGGAAATTTTGTTAACTTACTATTTCTTTAATAAAAACCTTAAAATAGGTTGCTATTTTAGTAGTGAAGGAAATTAAAATGCTACTAATAGTAATACATATTATACTAATGATTAAGATAAGAAGTACATGTAAATGTTACATCAAGGCCTTATGTTTTTTATTTGATATAAAAATGTCTTAATATAGGTACATATGAAGGAGATTGAAATAATAAAAGTAAACATGACAAGAAACGAAAGAAGAGTTTAAGAAAAATAGAAGTTTAATACTTAATTTTAAGTTATATTATTAGTAAAAGTCCCATGTGTATGTGTATATAATAATTTGTGGAATTGAATAATTAAGCACAACATATATGTGTAATGATGATTTATTTATAGATGAAAGGTGTGTTAGTTGCATACCCTAGAACACACATGTAGTAGGGACATTTTGCCTACACATCAACCATTTATTTATAATGAAAGGCATTTTTTATTACATTAGTGCATATGTTAATTCATTCATATGATATGATCTTAAAGTATGTAATAAAGTTTTTGGTATTATTTCACAGTGCTAAGGAAATCATAGAGTTCATGATGTGAGATTCCTATTGTATGCAAATGTGAAACACCAAAACTATCCCTAATCATATTATTAACAATATGGGACATTATTAATATAGATAGACTAGCATATGTTATACTCTTTAACTTAGTCAAATAGTAGTTCTCATAAGCTATAAATATGTGATGCTTGTTTTTGAAACAAGTCCATTAAAGACCCAATATAAGATATTATCATGGATATATAATCTGGGTCAATGAAACTATCTCATAGTATCAGTTGTGCAAGTATTTTCTAACTTGATATCACTAAGGTTATTTTAAGTTTTGAGAACTATACTTTAGCTCCTATACTTTTACATCACCATGATGTATACATAGCTAGGTGATTGAGTGCAGCTTAAGATACTTAAAGTTAGTTCAGTGATCAATAAAGGATTTACCACCTCAAATTTTAATGTCGAGTTTATCTCACTGTTCTAATATGACTTTATTTCGAAAATCTTTGGCCGAAGTAAAAAGCAACTGTGAATGGATTCACAAGGGCATTTTAGGAATAAAGATAAAAATATTAGAACTAACTTGTTTAAGGCTTAATTAGACATAGTTGATTAAGAATTGAGTTGATAAAAAGTCTATACTTAATCCTAAACGAGAAAAATTATGGTAAAAAGACAAATTGTATGGTAATTTTATATGAAAGGGTTAAGTTAAACCACTTGTCTTGTTCACTCTTAGATAGCAATTATGCTTGGCTAGAAGCCTCTAATGACTTGTATAATTTTGAATTTATTAATGGGATTTAATAATAATTTAATTGGATTAAATCACAGAATCCTTGTTCTACTAAGATTCTGATTCACTACTTTATTGCCAACTTGCTTTAGAAGCTTAAAGGTTCACACACCAATATGAGCAAATTAAGGAGGTAAGAATAAAAAGAATTTAATGATATGGGATGTCATTAAATAATAAGAAATAAAAATGAGAAGGCTTATGGGGCCTAGAGCTTAAGAGAAAAGCTTAAAACATTAATTAAAGTGTTAATTAAATGTTTTCAGTGACTAGGTCAAAATTGGGCATTTTAATTAATTAATTAATAGTACACTTTTTGTTTAGAATTTTAGGGGTTTAAGGGTTGAAAAATCTGACCTAAGGATGTATAGAAAGGGTATAAAACCCTTGTGAAGTCGTTCACAACAAGAGAGCCTCAACAAAGAGAACAGTTCTCTACTGTTGCCATAAATTCACCTTCTTTTGAGCCTTCTCCATCTTATTTCTTCTTGAATTTTATGTCTTACTAGCACCTTGAAATAAAATATACTTGTGCACCTTTTAGAGAGTTCTCATTGAATTAGCTAATGTTGTGGATATCTTGGAGGTTTTAATGAGAGGATTAATGTTGTTTACAAAAACCCAGTGAGGTGAAAAGCTGCAAATTGCAATGGCATAAAAAATTTATGGTGAATTCATATTCTATGATTTCCTTAATTTTTATTTTCAATTTTTGATGTTGAAAATTTTTTTGGAGTTCTATGGATATTTAATTTCCACTACACCTGAGTCTATGGGAACCAACAATGGTATCAGAGCAAGGTTTTATAGAAAAGTTGAAAGCTAGCATATTTTGTC
>CANXYI010270112.1:0-11799 GCA_948208565.1 Hura crepitans | reverse complement strand
CATCAGGTATGTGAAATGATGAACTAACTAGTCATTATTATCCTTGATTAGAATGACCCATTAGGAGGAACCCTCGCTTGTGAGAGCCATAAAAGCCTTTTTAACCAAATGGTAAGCCCATATAGTCAAACTTAGCAACTTCCCTTAGGTTTTCTGACCTCAAGTGGTTATGATTGTATTATGACTGTTAAATGGGCCTATTACATTTAATCCTATTTGAAGTGGGGCTAAGCCTATTATGCCTTTTATCTGGAATGGGCCTAGCCTAATTTCACCTCAAAAAAGATTTAAATGTTATAGGTTATTTCCTTTGTATGCTTTTCAAATATGAGAGATTATATAAGCCTAATTAAGCCCATAATTGAACCTATGTGTCCCTCATTGACAATTAGGCAATCCCTCCTATTAAAGAAATAGTTTGACCATTTGGGTGGCAGAAATCAGTGTAAAAGGTTTCTTACTTGTTTTTTACCTTGTCACATCATGTACTTGTATCTTATGCATACCATGCATCATATGCACCATGCATTATTAATTTACTAATCATGTATCATTTCTAACCCCTTGTTTTGATAGCTATCATTGTCCCTTATTCACTACCCAGTGAAAGAGAGTAAGCAAACACCTCAGTAGAACTAATAATTTGTTCCTAGTCTAACTAAGGAGAAAAACCATGTCCACTAATGAATTTATCACCATGACTATATTGATAGAGGCCATGGGCAAGATAGAGAAAAGGATGATGGTAGCTTTCACCAATGCCATGTCTGATATGCAAGTTCAAAAGGATGCAGGTAAACTTCTACCACTTATAAAAGAAATGAGGTGATAGATGAAATTAATGATCATCTTTTAAATAAGGACATCCCTTCAGCTAGGAAATCTTACAACAAGGTCCCTCTAACTAGAACTGCTAAAGATGACCAAATAAAAAAGCTAAATAAGAAGATGGAAGCCATACGTAGGCTCATTACTAAAGGCAACATTATTGATCTAGATGACATCAGCTTAAGGCCCGATCACACTATGCCTCAAAAATATAAAATGCTTGATTTGAGCAAATTTGATAGAACTACTAATCTGAGAACCCACCTAAAGCAATATGCAGTAGCTATGAGGGCAACTGGCTTGTTTAAGGATCAAATTATGAGCCTATTTAGTATGTCTCTTACTGGCTAAGCTTTAAATTGGTATCATTACAAAGAAAGAAGGGTCAAAGAAAATTGGGGTAAATTGGCAAGACCATTCAGTAAGCAATATTAATGCTAGCATCAAAGTGATGTTAAATGATCTTAAATTGATAAGGCAAAAGCCTAACAAAACCTTTTCAGATTATCTCAAAATGTAGAGGGCTAAGGTATGAAAAAAAGAGGAACAAGCCTAAAGACATTAACCAGATAAAGATGTTTATTAGAAATGCTAACAGCTACATGAATAGTGGGCTTACAACTAAGGGCATCACTACTTTGGAGCAACTAAAGGATATTGCCATTGACTTAGAGGCAGCTTATCAAAATAAAGGATTTAAAGGATCAAGTAATACAAGATATTCAAGCAATAATGCCGAGGGTACCGCTAAGACAGCAGATTTTAATGCCATATAAGGTAAATGCTACTTTAACTTGGGGAAATCCTTATAATAGTGTTTGAAGAAGTTGGTAAAAGAAGGAAAGTTGCAACCTCTTCCACCTCAACTACAAAATGGTCCATTACCTCCCAATCATAGGCATGACTAGTACTGTGCATACCACTAAAGAATAGGCCATCTTACTGACAATTACAAGCTCTTCAAGAAAGCCATATAGGATCTTATAAACACTCAGTAGATACCTAACTCGAATGCCAATTCAAATCCACTTCCCAAGCATTAGACCTCATGTCTTCTTAAGTCTTGACTACTTAAAGAATACGTGCTAAGGGACATTTATAAATCTAACCATGAGATAAGTGAGGGGGTAAGAGCAAGTAAAGCTATTCTTGTAACTAGTTTTTGGGATATTGAGAGTGAAAGTGAGCTTAGGGAAGAAATTTTGGGATAGATCTTTTAATGAAGACCCTAAAGAGGGTAAGAGAGAGTAGGTCAGGGTTAAGGGAGAAATGATAGAAAAAGTTGAGAAAAATGGTCAAATCCTCAACGAAAAAAGAAATAAAAATTAAAGAAGATGAAAATAATGAGCTGTTTAAATAACTAATGAAAAAATAGGCCCACATCAGAATCTGAGACCTATTAATGTCCTCTTAAGATCATAGGCAGAAAGTTGTTAAAGCTTTAGGCCAATTTTCAATATCCATAACCAGTACCCTTAAAGAACTAGTCTAACTCATAAAAACTAGAAAGACTGGACTTATCACCTTCTTAGATGAAAACTTGCTCTTAAAAGGAAGTAAACATAATTAGCCTCTTTTCATTAAGGTTGAGGTGAATGGGAAAAAGATAGGATGCACTATAGTAAACGATGGCTTATCATTATGTGTATGCTTGATTAAGAATTTGGTAGGCTTAGATATCAAAAAGGAAGATTTAGTGCTCTCCAACATGACCATTAAAGCCTATGATAACATAAGAAGAAAGGCTAAAGGATCTTTCACTACTAAGGTATAGGTAGAGCCTGTTATTGATGAAATGGAGTTAATAGTCATTGACATTCTGGCCATATTTGTAGTTTTACTTGTAAGACATTGGTTTCACAAATTGGGATGAGGCCTTTCTACATTGCACCAAATGATCGAATTCCCTTCTAAAGGTATCATAATCATAATCAAGGCTAAAGTTAACCATGTAGTATCTATGCTAGTTATGAACTAGCCATCTAATAGATTTCATGTTGCTAGCATATATTAGGATTACATGGACCCCATAATGTCTAAAATCATGAAGAAAATGAACTTTTTCCTAAGTGCTTGTTTGGGTAAGAATGTTTAGGGAATAATAAAGCCATCAGAGATTAAGAGTCAAAAAGATACTAAAGGGTTAAGATATGACTTGAGTATAGAAGATAGCCTAAAGCAAATAAGGAACAACTTAGAGGATTATTTTTTGAAACAAAAGAAGACAATGTATGACGGACTCCAAAACTAATAATAGTAGCTATTCATTAAAAGCCTAGGTTTTAAATTTTTATAGATATCATAGATTGGGAATCAAGCAGTCTAAAGCAAACTTAATAGGCAAAAGTGATCTTTCTAGCTATTACAACCATTAAAGAGTTCTACCTAACTACAATCGAAGATATACCCGACTTAGTGAATTATCTATTGATGAATTGCATATGTTAAAAATTTTTATGGTGAACAATTATTTTTTTAATAAAGTGAGGAAATCACTTATATGTGTGATGTTTTTCTTAATTGCAGCATGGATTATCATAATCATTACATGAGTATCTTTAACATTAACTATATTAAAACTAACTTATTTAATCTTGGTACAAATGAATATCTTAAAAATATATTAATTGCCTATGATATTATTATCAAGTAAAGAGAAAAATTTTAGAAATTATTTAAAAAATATGAAAAAATATTTGCTTGGAACTATAAGGACATGTCTAACATCGATCGAGAGATAGCTGAACATGCAATCACGACCTATGGCCATATGGCTCTAGTTCACCAAAAGCTCAAAAAAATGAGACCAAAATAGGCTAAGAAGGTCAAAGAAAAAGTCATTAAGCAGCTCAAAGCTAAGTTAAATGAGGAAATAGTCTTCCCTACT
Organism: Hura crepitans; assembly: GCA_948208565.1. Taxonomy (NCBI): domain Eukaryota; kingdom Viridiplantae; phylum Streptophyta; class Magnoliopsida; order Malpighiales; family Euphorbiaceae; genus Hura; species Hura crepitans. The sequence goes on along the minus strand of CANXYI010270112.1, from coordinate 8,084 downwards.
TGGTTAGCCAACATTATTCTTATACCAAAGAAAGGTGGAAGAATTAAAATGTGTGTAGATTATTGTGATATGTATAAAGCATGCCCTAAAAGTGAATTTCCTTTACCTCACATTGACGTGTTGGTTAATAGTGCAACCATGGTGGCCATGTATCCTTTTATTGATGGATTCTCAGGGTATAGCAAGATTCTCATAAAAGTAATAGATAAGTGCAAAATAGCTTTTATAATGGAATGGAGGACTTATTATTACAAGGTAATGCCCTTCTAACGAGAGAATGTAGGAGCAATGTACTAAAGAATGACCACAAAACTGTTCCATGACATGATGTATAAAAAGTAAATGTCTATATAGATAACATGATAGTTAAATCTATAGAAAGAAAAGGTCATTTTAAAGTGCTAGAAAAGTTCTTCTAAAGGTTAGATTAATTCAACATGAGACTCAACCCCAATCAGTGCTTCTTCAAAGTAACATTAGGAAAGTTGTTAGGATACATGGTCAGCAAGAATGGCATTTAAGCAGATCATGACAAGGTAAAGGCAATTCTTGAAATGCCCACTCCTTGAATAGAAAAGAAGGTTAAAGGATTCTTAGGAAAACTATAGTACATCAGTAGATTTATAGCTAAGCTAACATCCGTATGTGAACCCATATTCAAGCTGCCATAGAAGGACCAATCGTGTGAATGGAATAGTGATTGCTAGAAAGGATTCAAAGCCATTAAACAATACATAACGAAACCTCCAATCTAAAGCCCCCTAAACCTAGAAAAGCCTTAATGTTGTACCTTGAAGTAAAAAAAACCTCCATAAAGGCCCTTATTGCATAAGCAGATGAATCTAGAGTGGAATATACAGTCTATTACTTAAGAATAAAGCTACTCTCATATGAGCAAAATTAGAGAAAATATTCTTAGGGGTAATTTGTGTTTTTAGGAGGCTTCACCACTATTTTTTATCATACAAATAGAGGTAGCAACCAAACATGACTTTCTGAGGTATCTATAGATTTTGCCATCTCTAGTAGGCAAAATGAGTAGATGGATCTTATTATTACAAGAATTTGACATCTTTTATGCGACCAAAAAGAAAATCAAAGGGTGAGCTGTAGCTAACTTTCTAGCATAGCAACCAATTGATAGTAAGGTGGAAGAGTTTAAATTTCTAGATGAATACTTAGGGGAAATATCCTAGTAAGGATAAAAAATGTACTTTGATGGGGCAATGAACTAAAAAGGAGCAGATGTCGATGCATTAATTATCAGTCCAAAAAAAACAAATGTTATTTGCAAGAAAGTTGGACTTTTCTGCCACTAACAACATTATTGAATATGAAGCATGCATTTATGGTATTAAAACTCTATTTCAACTGGGAGCAAAGATAGTTGACATATATGAAAATTCCATGTTGGTAATACAGCATGTGAAAGGTAACTAGAATGTAAGGATGAGAATCTTGGTAGATACATCAGAATAATCATAGACTTATCTAAAGCATTCAACAGATGCACTTTCTAACATATTCTAAGAGAATAAAATCAAGTAGCCAATACCCTAGCAACCTTAATGTCAATGGCTAATCTCACTAAGAAATATATGCTCAAACCAATATACTTCACCAAGCTAAGGTATCCTACATACACAGGCATAGTCAGCACAACTGAGGCAAAAATGAATAATAAACTACCTTGGCACCATGACATTTAAGCATACTTAGAAACTGGTAGATATCTAGAACATGCAATAGAAAAAGATAATAAAGTACTAAAAAAATCATATACTAAGTTCATTTTCTTCTAAGGAATGTTATAGAAAAGGCACTATAATGGTGTTCAACTCAGATGTGTGGATGAAGAACAAGCCCAAAAGATACTAATAGAAGTATATAAGGGTGTGTATGGTCATGATTATTAGTATGCAAATTTATATCTATTAAGAAACATCATACAAATAACTAAACTCTAAAAGACTAAATGCAAGTCTTCTTGCTAGCTGTAAAAGATGTGTCCTCGCTCTTTCTCTTCAATACAAATGTCTTGTTTCTCTTAATGTATTAATAGTCTAATCTTTGTATTGATCATCTATGCTTGTGTCACTATCTTTATGGTTAGGTACATGCTTTAGTATAAAACCACATTTCAATAAGTCCAAATATGACCGCAAGAAATACTGTGTCGAGTAACGACCTTAAAAGTCAAAAGGTTCATGAGGGACTCATTACTTAAAGCCAAATTATCTTTGAATTTGATAAAAACATATAAAGTTGCATGCCTTCACCTAATTAATGGAACATAACCTGAATGGCAAGATAGAAAAAAGTGAGAAATCTTCAACCAAAAACATAACCAATGAATTTCAATTATCTCACTAAGCCATGTACCCCACATCTCAGGTGTGCTAAACTTCCTTTCAAGTCTTTTTTCACAATGATGATTTGGGCCATATATAATCCAAATCTTTTCGGGAGGCACACAAACAACTTTAACTTCTCTTGCAGGCATATCTAAAAAAAAAAAGCAGTTAGATTAGAAAATCCAAAAAGGACCACCTAAGCAAAAGTTAGGCAAACTCACTAATGTGACAATCTTTATGAGAATGCTAGGCAAAAATTAAGGTAGAAAAAAATCTAGGGAAACCCAAATAGGCTCTCTCAAAATAGAAATAAACCTGTAAAAGTAGATGTCTTCCAACTAAAAAGTCGATGTTGTAATGCTCATAAATTGAGGCTCCGTGAAAAGTACCTTCAAGGCCCAAAAGTGTGCCTGGGAAGTCGGGACACCATCACGAGGCCCGAGAAAGGGTATACTAGTCATCAAACTTTGATGAGTTAGAAAATGGGTAAAATGAATTAATTTAAAATTTTAGCAGATCCAATAATTCATTTTAGGACATAATCTAATGGATTGTAGCCTTATATGGACTTGGGCCGAGAATGACCCAAGATATGCTTAGATAGACTTGAAAATATCATACCCTAAAGGTTAAAAATTCCACTAAGTTCATTGGTGAAGGAATTTTAATTTTCTGAGATTATTTGGTAATTTTTCAAAATTTCTTAATTTTTTAAGGAATTAATTAACTGACTTCTCAATGGAATTTTGATGTGAAATATTACAGGCCCATAAGTAAGCCTAATCAAGGATTTTTAAAACTAATATAATGACTTTTAGAGGTTTGAATGAATTTTTAAAATTCCCCAAAGATACAGCTAAAAGTTGAGGTTTTCAGGGTGCTTAGGTGCCACGTGTCACCAACCGAGGCACCCATGCACCACTATATAAAGCCTAAGCCACATGGACATTCCACTTTGAAGCTAAATTACCATTCACCCACCTCACCTCCCTCACCCTTATTTCATCTTAGCTGATGCCATTACTAGTTTTAATCCCCCATTTTTTTATCTTTTCTCCTCTCAATTTTCCACCATTCGACCACCAAAAATTCCTATAATTAGGTATAAAAAATTTGTTGAGGTTTGAGGATTCCATAGGTGATCATAAGAGTGAAGAAAAATCACTCAATTTGAAGTTATAGATATGGTGATCAAAAAATACAAAATGGCATAAGTGACTCCTTTCTCAATTTTTATTTTAGTCTTAAGTAGCCTACATAATTCTAAGGATATAGATGTTTTTAGAATTTTAATTTGAGCTTGGTATGATTTTTAAGGAATTTTCTAAGCTGAAAATGGTGTATGTAGGCATAAGGAATAATTAAAGAGAACAAGGAAATTAAAGCTTCAAAGTGTCAAGAAGGACTTAGAATTGGTACAGTTATGTGAATTTGATATAATTAAATCATGCCAGGATGTGTTTTGCAATATAAATGTGTATGGAATTTCTAATTTGAGTTTGTGTGCATGTGAATGGTGGGATAAGCATGCCATGAGCTTTATTGTGTGTGGAATTGATGATTTGGATATGAATCAAGTGAGAAAAAAGTATGTAAATGCATGACATCCATATGGCTGAGGGGTATGCCTGTATGGCATGGTATGTGTATAGTGATATGGCATGTATACATGATGTAAGTGAGGGAAAATGTTAAGTGTGGCATGAATCTAGGTGTCTGTAGGTAGAAATGATGAGAAAAATGCATGTGTGTGCATGATTATGGGATGGCCGAGAGGTATTTATACATATGAGTGTGTGTTGAAAATATGATGTGTGATGTGTATGTGTGATGAAATGAGAGAATGTGTAAGCGTGTGATCATACATTGGATAAGAGGTATGACATGGTGGCATGACATGGCATATATGTGTGACATGGTGAATAATGTGTGTTCATGGTGGAACATGATCAACAAGTGATGTATGACATGTATATGGCATGAAAGGTAAGTAATCATATGTATAAAAATGGCATAATGTATGTTAAATAAAGGTAGTGTAAAGGTGTTAGAAAATTATTATAAGAATGGCATCTAAATGGCATGAAAGAAATGGACTTAAATTGGCCTAAAAAGTGTGCCTAAAATTGGTATGTAAATTGAATATGTGAAATACTTGATTTTAATGGCAATGTGAGGCTAATATTATTGCCTTATTGAATTGGATGGAATGAGATAATATGTAGTCTAGAATGGCATGTTAACATGGTTTGAAATGGCATGAGGGAATGCCTAATGAACAATAGAAATTGACCTATAATCGTATCCTTAAAAATAAAATGGATCTATAACTATGTAATGGAAAATGAACATGTAGAAATGACTGGTAATAGGGATATGACATTGACATGAAAAATGACTTATGATGATGGCATAAAATGGACATAAAAGGACCTATAACTTTCTAGCATAAAAATGGACTTATAAATATCTAGTATCAAAAGTAACCCACAATTGTCCGGCTAAAAATAGACTGAGGAAAATAATTCATAAATTTGTATCAACCACCTAGAAATAAATTACATAAATGATCTATAATGGATGAAATATAATTAACAGATAGTTGGCCCATTAGTTAAACACCCATTAAATGGGATGATTAGTCAACTAAGGGTTTGCAGCTATTAAAGGCATTGGTCCTCTGGGCATTTACTAGTATGATGATATAGGCAGGTGCAGCCACTGAGGTCCTAATAATTGGGCCACTACTCTAGGTTGGTGTAATGACTGAGATTCACTAGCTGAGCCACTACATAGTATGATATTGATATTTTACATAGTATGATATTGATATTTCTATCTGGTTTAGGCATATCCCTATTATCAGACCAAGTACGTGTAGCCACTGAGGTTTAAGAGCTGAGCCACTGCACATATTGATTGTTAGTATGACATGATGTTGAGGAATTTTTTTTATCTAGTAGTGGGGAGTTCTAAGTTCCTACTATCAGACTAGGTCAGTGAAGTGACTGAGGTTTACTAGCTAAGCCGCTACATTAGGTCATGCAAAGAATGAGTTCTAAAATATGGGCCATTACACAGTATTTATTTCCCTTTTATCTGGTGTTTGTAAGTGTAGTCTAACTAGTTGGGCATGTGTAATAAATTAAATAATAAATAATGACATAAAGTAATAATAAGAATTTTGATAAATTAAATAGTGGCATCGGACTGATTAATATAGTAATAGGATCTGTAAATAAAATAATATTATTTTTATAAAAAGGACATTGTATGATGCATTTTGCACTCAAGGTATGTGTGATATGTATGTATGCTTGCATTCATATGTTCTTATTATATCAAGTTCACCACTGAGTTTTATCCTCAGTATATTGGTGTTCTAGTGCGCAGGTAACAAAAGATAATTTTCTAGCCTCTATAGATTTTGCAGTGTAGTAGTGACAATAATGAAGGGTATATTTTTTGGTACTTTTGGGATTAATTAGATGCAATCATATAAATATTATGGTTTTAGGCATAGCTAGCTTAGATTTTGTGAGTATCTATAAATTTTAAGCTTAATACTATGGATTGTATAAAGGCCTTTTATCTGAATGGTTTTATTTTCTAAGTTTTGATGATTATGGGCCTGAGGTCCTATATGATGATTATGATAGTTATAATGATGATAGTGTAGGACTTGAAGGGTTTAGAGGGTGATAGGTTTAATAAACAGTTATTAGAAATGTGTTTTCACAAGTTTACATTTTAGAAATATCACCCGGTAGCTGTTGTACTACCCAAATTTTTAGAGAATTTATTACTACCTATAATATGGATTTTTATGCCTAATATAACCTGAATGACAATGCCTAAAGGTTAGACTAAAGATTTAGACAAGATCTATCCATTAAATAAATAATTCAGTAAGTGTTAAAGAATATAGGCTAAAGAAATTTCAAGATGGGTGACCTAGTGTGAAGTTACACCTCCTATCAGGTATTATAGTTGTCACCTCCCTTTAAGGCATCCAAACCTCTAATGGTCTCAGCAACAACAATGCTAAAAAGAATTATTACCATAATAGACTCTAGCTAGTACTTTTAGTAACACTTGTCCTCATGAGTGATCATCACCAAGTCACCAAAAATGCATAACATGACACATTTTTCGCATTCTACAGAACTAGGCGGAAGTTGATTACTGAAATTAAAGACTGTTTGTAAACAAATTAGGCCTACACATAGAATAGTCTTTTGGGCAATCGAGGGTGAAACCCCTAAGGCAAGCACAATGTCTATAGGATAATGATCATTTAAAGAAGGGACAACAAGAGGAATAAAGAAATGTCAAAGTTCATAATGGTAGCAAATATTCTAGTGTAAGAGCAATCTTTTGATGATTAAACACGAAAACATGAAAAATGGGATCCTAGTAGCAAAGAGTGGCATGAAGAAAATTAGGGTCTATCTTCACCTTCCTCAAGAATCTAAAGGTAGAAAAGGGAACAAGAATTGAAGAATCCCAAGTGACTTTAGAATCATAGACTTTAGAGAATTAGTAGTTAAAAGAGAAGATATAATGAAGATGGCATGAATAGCTTGAAAGAGATCATACTTATAGGCACCTAAATAATGCCATTCCTAACTCTATAAGGATAAGGAATCTTATACATGTTAGGGCATCTATATAAACACTAAGATAGATAAAATCAATGTCAAAAGCAACCTCAAGTACATCCATACGGACTTTTATCAAGTAAATGGGAGCTATATACAATACCTAGTCTGTATAGACCATGGTGGCAAAAGAGAAGGGGTTTGCATAGACCATGCTTTTAAGAATAATATTTTGAAATGCTGAAAGGGGGTCTTCTAATAAAGTAAAGCAAGTAAGCTTAAGAAGAGTCAGGGATCTAAAGGACAAGCAGCAATCACTTGATTAAAGTAATTGCAGTTCTTGGTATTAAAGCAGTAGGTCTATACTTGCTAGACGAGTTAAGGGTTGTCATATCTTTCGATGGATCTTATGTGAAATACAAACATCTTGCCATACTATGCGACACCATGACCTATCATGGTCATTGGATGGCAACCTACTAGTCATGATATTAATCGGCATGACATTAGACCATTGAAAAATGTTTATTTAAGGCCTTTGATATAGCTATACATGATAAAATAGATTATTGTTAAGGAATAATGCTTGGAAGACTGTGCCCTATATCTCATTAATAAAATGTTAAAGAATGCTTTTAAGCTTCAGCTTTCTAATTACATGGATAGTATGAACTCTAGAATAAGTCTTGCTACCCCGGGAATTCCTTAGCATGAGGGATGTCATATGCATAAAACTGAAGGGTTTTAATTTGTCTTGTTTCTTTGTTTGTTAATTTTTGCTTATTCATATGCAAAAGTATAAATGTATTTAAACAAAAGAATGTATATATTGCAACAAGTGTTCTAAACATATATATGTACAAAAAAAATTGTGGGCTTATAAAAAAAAGGAACTAAGGCTGCCATTTTCTTCATTCTTCTTCCTCGCTCTCAATGTCCTCGTCATCAGAAGAAAGCACCAATTTCTCAAAAATCTTCAAAGCCCTCAACTTTCTCTAAGCATTTTGAACTATAGCCAGTCTCTTGGTCAACTTATTTTGCAAAGAGAATAATGGATCAACACATCTTATACATATCGTACATACCATACACACATGCATACTTAACTAATAATTAAAGGAAAAAACTT
>CANXYI010270090.1:0-13518 GCA_948208565.1 Hura crepitans | reverse complement strand
AATACCCATATTTAAGACATGCAAAATTTCATAGCTAAATTCCTTTAGCACGTAGGTTAGCAAAATTCTTGGAATATCTCAATTTTGTCGAAACTTTTGAAAAATACCTAAACAACCTCAAAATTTAAAAATTCCTTCACCAGTGGTCTCAGGGGAATTTTTAACCTTCAGGTTATGATATTTCCAAGTTTACACCAGCCAATTCTAGGTTATTCCTAGCCCAACTTGATCTAAACCTATGAGCCACTAGATTACAGTCTAAAATAATTTGTTGGTTCTACTAAATTTTTAAATTACATCATTTTTATCATTTTTAAGCCCCTTGGAGTTTCATGATTAGTACCCACACCTTAACCCTCATAAAGGTTACCCGACACTTTAGGCACACTTTCCAAGCCTCGAGGCATTATTCATGAAGCCTCGATTCATGAGCGTTACACAAAAAATGGTTAAATTTAATGTATATGAACAATGTGCATTAAGCAAGTTCTATAGGCATGAAGGTTTTTTTTTTGTTTCATGGTAATAAAATCTATGTGAGACATACATAGTGGTGGTCTCATGGTGCATTTTGATATGTGTAAGACTTAGGATGTATCAAATAAGCATTGGATATTAGGAACCTTATTGCATATTATTATTGGTTTTTTCTTGACTTAAGATGATAAAAGAAAAGCTGAGACTATCTATATGAAAGCACGTGAAATGATTAAGAAAAGGAATAGAACAACTACTCGTAAAGATCGGGAGTTAGACCATCTCAAAGAATAATTTATATATATTTAAGGATAAATCTTTCTAAGGTGGGAGATGTAGCCATAAAGTAGATGAAGCAAAACCTATAGGATTTAAGGGCAAATTCTCTAATCCGATACCATATAACATTTAGTTTAGCATAAAATCCACGCTTAAATAATTAGCTAAATAGAGATTCAACTTCATTAATTTATAAACCTAACTAGGTATGTAAACACATAGTTTATAGTTCTATTCTTGATTTTTTTTTCTCCCATTGGAATGCATAATGCCTTATTGTAGTCAAGCCTAGAACTAAAATCAATAGTAAAACCTATTTTTCCATATCTTGTCTCGATTAAGAGAATATTGATGAGAGCATAAAATTACCAAAATGCCTTTCATATCAAAAAGTTAGTGCAAACAACACTTACAACAAATTAATATAGTAACAATCACAAGTTAAAAGACATAAACAAGATTGAGACAGTGGACAAATTATCAACACAAACACAATTTGAGATATAGGACAAATCATTAACATAGACATAGTCTGAGGCATAGGACAAATCACCAATATCATAGTTCGAGGTATAGGACAAATTGCCAATATCATAGTTTGAGGAGTAGGACAAATCACCAATATCACAGTTTGAGATAAAGGATAAATCATTGACACAATCATTATATAAGGTGTAGGACAAATTGCCAATATTATCATTTTAAATAGAGGACAAACCATTAACATAATCACAATCTAAGGCAAAGGACAAATTGCCAATATCACAATCCAAGATGAATGACAAACCATCAATATAATCATAACCTAAGATAAAGGGCAAACTGTCAACAAAGCCACAGTATAAGATGTAGGCCAAATCTTCAAACACAAAGGCACCATCTAAGGCATAAGACAAAGTGTCAACTCTATATTAGTATAGGTAAGTATCTTTTATCTCATACGTACATTGCCTTAAAAACCTTTAATAAAATTTACATCACACTTGCATGGTTTGCAAATTCTATTAAAGGGGGAGCAACTATAAACACTAGCTTCTAAGTCCTAAAAAGCCCATTGATGATAACTAGAGTCATGATTCAGGTAAATGAATAATTATCATAAAGGAATACCAAAAAAGTAAAAATCCTACCTAAGGGTAAAATGGTCATTTTATCCTCTAGAGAGAAAAAAAAGGTCAAAAAATATGAAAAGCTTCTTAGAAAACTTAAAGAATAATCCCTAGTAGAGATAAAATAAAGAACAACAATAAATAAACCTTATTCATAAGCCATAAAAACATCAAAAATCCCTATTTCTCAAGAGAACCATCATGTAACCATACCTACCATAGTGTGACTATTTTGAATAACTGTGCAATTGTACTGCCTAGAACCTAATAAGCATGATAAGAATCTTATTTTATTCTAAACACCTAGTCTCTAAAAACCTAAAATCAAAGTAGAATTAAACTAGCCTTATTTTGTTTAACCAAAGTAGCAAAAGTAAATGGAAAAATTGAGAATAACTCCCTAGGAACAATACTTATAAATAGTATTCACCTTTTTCCTAATAGAATCAACCAATAATCATACAATTTGAGACATTACTCAAACTGAGGTTTTTTTTTTTGAATTTTTTAAGAGCTTAAATAAGTTCTTGAGTAGTAAATAATATTTTGAATCCATTCAGAATATTACAGAATCTTAGAGACAATTTATTCTATCTGAGTAAAGAATCAATCTGCAAATTCGGTGTTTTTCTATAGGAAAATCATTCATGAACTCAGAGCATCATTATGGGTAAGTTTTAAGGGTTAGAATATGTATCATTCATTATAAAAATCATGTTTTCATAAGTGTCATGTAGTTAGTTGCATTAAAAATGATGTTTTCCAATAAAATACAACTCTATGTTTTGATTATTCATTATGAATATAACTTTGAATCTATTTAACATGATTATATTGGTTGCTAAAACTGTGTTTTTATGTTGTAATCATGTTTTCATCATTCATATTAGTTTAGTAGCATCAACTTATATCTTGTTTATTCATAAAACTCATTTTTAATCATTATTTACATAATTTTGCATAGTATAAGTTGTTTAAATCATGTTTCCAAGTCATAAACACACTTTCCATCTCATATATAGATAATAGCACGATTGTAAAAGAATTATATTGCATATTGAAGTAGTTACATTCATTAAAATTCCATATCATGTTTTATAATGAATTTATTTTTTTATTTTTCCATAATTATGTCATTTATGTTCTTGATCTGAGTTTAGATTTGCATTTTTCATTAAAGAGCATGTTTTCATTGGTTAATACAGAGAACACACACTAATTACTAGATATATTAATTATTAAGAGTCAACCACGGATCCAGTTCTTTGATGATCAATGGCTTTGTCCTTATCTTAGTTAAAATGCTTATGCCAAGTTCATTGGTTTTGGGTCTGCACTGAGTGGTGACTCTTGACAATTCCCTTATCATAAACTCTATCCAACTTACAAATAAGAAATTATCAAAATGAAAAAGATAAATTAAGTTGAAAGTATAATGCAAAAAGTTCACTTGAAGAAATACATGTCACTAAAGAAATCTTAAAAAATTTTGCCTAATGATCCATATGAAGCTGTGAACTCAAATACCCATCCAAATAGTCTTCTATATTCAAAATCATTAAGAGATAAAGCAATAATCATAGTTGTGAGAAGAAAACTATATGGAAATCTAAAGGGATCATTATAAGAAAGTGAAAGATCAATAAGAGTTAGGATTTAGTTATAAGAAATAAAAGAGTAAAAATGAAAGGAGAGAGAAAAGAGGAAAAGATATGTGACAGTAGAGAAAAAAAGAAAGGAGGAGGTGGTAAATAAAAGGGATAGTGAGTGAAAGTTAAAGAGAAAAAAATAGATTTTATACCTTGGGTTAGATATATGTAATAATCCCATATAAGTAACTTAATTGTTTATAATGTGATTTGTAATAATAATACAAATGGGTGCATGATAGCATTGTAATCCCTATTCTATGTGATATGACAATAGCACAATGCATGTTAGATTTTAATTAAATAATGAGTATCTTTTAAAGTATAATATAGTTAAGTACAAGTATAGGACCTCATGATAATTAAATAAAGGCATAGAGATAGCTAAGCATCTAATAAGAAGAAGATAAGTAGATTCCTTTTGGAGTTTTAAAATAAGTGAGTTACATTTATTGATTATTATTTATTAATAGAATAATTAAATTGGATTATTAATGCTTTAGGAGTTTTCTTAAATGTATGATATGTGTATAAATGTCAATCACTATATGTTATTGGATACACCACTAAGCTATGAAGCGTAATGCATCGTATTTATTTTGTGAAGTGTAGGTTCTTATGGTTATATGATCATGGGATCTGTAATTCATAGAAAAACATGGAGTTTAGAGAGAAGTTTCTTATGTTAGATATATGTAATTTGTAAATGATACTTATAAAGTTATATATAGGCACTCATATACATTGTATAAGGGCAATGGGCTCGAGCATGTGTATTATGGTTATATGTAATCTTTTAACTATGGCTTGTACATAGATAAGTGATTTATGCATTTATATGTTTTTTAGTTACACATGTGAAATTGAGGTATAAAAATTGTATACGATGTAAGCTAAGATATATATGTGGTATTGGTTATGCAAGTTGATAAGGAAGTATGGGTGGATTAGAGACTGTGATGTATGAGATATAAAAGTGTCCTTCTTATAAGTTACTCATCACACCCAAACTTTTGATAAAGTTTGTATAAGGATAGAATTGGAATTTAAAGAAAAAATGGGGGAATAAAATAGATGTACGGATAGAGTAGTGTCGGTTGCTATGGATAACTAAGCAAAAAATGACAAAAGGGTAAAAAAGGAAATACATGAAAAAGTGAAGGGCAAAATTGAAAATGCATTTTTGGTTGCCATATGATGAGAGGACCATGTGTAAAAGGGTGAAAAATATAGATATAGCATGTGAGAAATAAGAAAATGTGGAAAGAATAAGGTTTAAGAAATGGTTTAATGAATAATGACACTTGGTTGTGAATAGTACTTCCTAAACCCAAGTGGAATTGACCCAACTACAAGGTAGTACAAATTATGGGATGAATTATGGTGTAATTTAAGAGGCAATTGAGGTGGTAAAAGATGTTAAAAATTGAATAAAAAATCTAAATTATGGTTAGGTATGAATAGTAACCCTTCAGGCCTAAACCGAAAATTCTCAAAAAAGTACTAAAAAATTTGGGACTTGCACATTCTAATACTAAAATAATTAAAGGAAAACATAAATTAGGGTGCAATAATTTATTTACAAGTTGAAGTATTAAAAATAAATTAGGGAAATTAAATAGAGAAAATGACAAATTTATGAGATAAGAATGACAAAATGTAACGCCCGTGCGAAGAGGCTTCGTGAATAATGCCACTAGGTCCAAGAATTGTGCTCGGGCTATTGGGTCACTTGTATGAGGATTGAGGTAGTGGCACTTGTCATGAAACTTCGAAGGGCTCTAAATTGATGAAAATAACAAAATTTAAAAACTTAGCAAAACCAATAATTCATTTTAGGCCGTAAGCTATTAATATGTGGGGTTAAATTTAGTCGGGTCGAGAATAACCTGGGATGTGCCAGACGGACCCAAAAATATCATACCTTGAAGCTTAAAAATTCCACTGAGTCTATTAGTGCAAGAATTTTTGAATTCTGAAGTCGTTTGCAAATTCTCGTAATTTTTGAGGTTAACATGTAAATTGAGGTAGTCTAAAAATTACCCTATCAATGGAATTTGCCTGCAAAAATTTATGAGCATGTAGAAGGGAATAAATGAGGAATTTTAAATTAAACAGTGTAATTTTTTGAGTTCCCTATGATTTTTAACAATTTCTCAAAAGTTTTTTACAAAAATCGATCCTTTTCAGGATGGTTCGGGAGGTTGTGAGACCTACCTGTGCCGAGTTAGCTAGCTTAAAGGCCATTACACATGTCAACCAATGCTAACGAGTGCAAAATCCACTCACAAAAGAAGAAAAATTTCTCTTCTCTTTACTATTGGAACTGACGCCATTTAGGGGAAAAAAGGCCATTTTCATCCTCTTCTCTAAGCTTTTCTACAAAACTCATTTCACCAAAAATCATTTTATATGTTAGGGTAATTATGGAATAAAAAGCATGGCAAAAGGAGCTTTCATGATTTAATTAAAAATCACCAAAATTCTAAGGGTCAGAAGGCATTCCAACACAAGTGTAAGGTGAGTTTTCACAGGTTTTCTTGGTTTTCCTTAAGAATTTATGGGTATATTTGAATGTCAATGGTGCCTAAGTCCTTAAAAAGTGTATGTGTGTGATTTTTAAGGGAATTGGAAGACAATTGGCTTAAAGAAAGGGAGGAGATTCTTCTATGGAAGAGGGCTAGAATTATTGGCTTGTGAAGGCTTAAATTGGTTTGGGAAAATCCTTCTCTTATGATTGAGGTAAGTGAATTCAAGTATTCACTTCATATCTCTAAATTTTCATGGTTGAAGTTAGTTGTAAATCTGGATATGTTGGAGTTAAAGTGGGTATAATGTGGGGCTTAATGAGTTCTTAGTGAATCTAGCCTAAATGAATGCCAATTAGGCGGTTGTAAGTGATGAATGACTTGTGAGGGTGTAGAATGCATGTTGGCCAAGAGGTATTAGGAAATAAAATGGGGGTATGTGTTGGTCAAGGTAGTATTTGGGTAAGCAAGATGGCAAAGTGTATGTGTGTGTATGCTTAGGTGGGGTAAAAACATGTGTATGTAAGTTTGGAAATGAGCAAAAGCATGAATAGGACATCTAGTAACTTGTGTTCGAGAGATTGTTTAAGGTATGATAAATGTGTGGCATGTATATTAGGCCTATAATGTATGAAATGATAATGTGGCATGTGATAGGATTGATTGGTATATGGATATATGATAGTTAAGCTATGGTCGAGGTATGAAATATGTATAACTATCTTAGATGCCATAGAAATGTGTATTTATATGTATGAATGTGTTTAAGTGATGGATAAAAGCATGAATGTATGATAGATACTAATAACATGCATGATTAAAGCTATTAAGTAGCCATGATCTAAGAGATAAGTCAAACAAAATGAAATGTAAATTTTATCAATATATGTGTTATGATTATGTGTAATAAAGCATGATAAAATGGGCCTTTATATGGCATGATTTGAATAAGTGTATGAGATTGGCATGATATAAAATGGACTAATAAATGTGTTTTGATGAATGAACAAATATCTAGTATAAACATTTGAAATGTAGCCTAAAATGAGATTTGAACTTGAACTAGAAAGTGATGTGAAAAGTGGCTTATAATGGCCTAAAATATGAACCTAAAAGGGGCTATTATGATGTGATTGCATGAAATGGCATTTATGCCTATTGTTTGGCCTTTTAAGTTGCCTAATTTATGTTGGCTTCAAGACTATGGAATGTATGAATTTATTAGTGAAAACTGCACTAGAAAAGGCTAAGAAAGGAACCTAAAAAGGGCTATCGCAAAATAATGAAATGACCTATAACTGTCTAGAATTAACTATTATCTGAATCAATAATGTACCTAGATAGTAAATAATAGTTAAATGCAAAATTAAATGTGCAATCAGAGAAGAAATAATATGCCTTTAATATTAGCAACTACAAGAGTTAAAAATATTATTGAAAATTTATGCAATACTATCTAATTATGGCTATACCAGACCAAGCTAGAATTTGACTATTCAATAAAAATAATATATGTCTATTTTCCACTTAAGAATATTATAAGAGGTTAATCAGTAAAGAAATAAACATAAATGGAGGTTAATAGCCAATTAGTTAAACACCCATTGGATGGGTTGACTAATCAACTTAGGGATTTGGTAGCTGTTACATTGTCTAATTTCCAGGCAAAGCCGGTACAGTGATCTAGGTCCATTTTAGGCCACTATACTAGTCTGTCAGATAGACAATCATGTGCCTTTGTACACTTGATGCCATTTACTTGATTTTGCTGGTGCAGTGACATAAGTCCCAAAAGGCCACTACACTAGTTTGTTAGACAGACCAATTTGCTAAGCAGGCCTAATGGTGACAACATTGAACTTTAAATAGGGTCAGTACAATGGCCAAGGTCTCAGAGGGCCACTGTACTAGTCTATTAGGCAAACCACATCATGTTATTTATACCTTTAGTGCTATGACTTAATCAGGCCGGTGCAATGGTCGAGTTGTTCAGAGTGTGGATCATTGTACTATTTTAGTTTCCCTCTAGGTCTAGTGTATTAAAGTGCCATCTATCTTGTCAGGCTTATTAATTTAATGAAATAAATGACACACAACACTGTTAATGGTGGATGATATTGAATTTCTTAGATTTTGGCATAATTAACTCAATAAATAACTAGTGCACATGATAAATGGTATTTTCGTAATTTTGCATGTATAACATTTATTGACTTGATAATTTAGTTATTTGAATACTATTATTAAGAATGGCCTAAATCAATAATTTACTTGATTTTAATTGATTAATAAATGATTGGCTATTATATATATGTTCTAGGGTAGTTTGGTCATTTGATAGAAATATTTAATCATTGGTCTAATAACTTGAATTAATTAGTAGTATCACTAACAATGGCAAATATTAATAAGATATGGAATTGTAAAATATTATCTAAATGAATAATTAATAATTATACAATAGGTTAGTGTGGTAATTTAGATAAATGTATTTTAAATTATTAGCATAATGACCTAAATAAAATGATATTATCACTGTATATATGCATGATAACAACTATGACATGTTTTAAATTCTTGAATTCACCACTGAGTATATTATATACTAAGCATATGTATTTTAGTGCATAGGTAATCTTTATTCTCAGACAACCTTGTATTGCACATAGGTAAGTTCAGAGGACAAGTTATAAGGTTATTATATAAATAGAATACAATTTTGCACTCATGTACACAGGTGGGAATTGGGTACCATATAAAAGGGTGTATATATATATATGTGTGTGTGTGTGGACTATGTTTAGTAATAAGTAATTATCAGATTGTGTGAACGTGTGGCTTTGTTTACCCAATTATTATGTTATGTGAGCCTGAGCCATTAGATTTTGGATTGTCTGATTATAGCCTGAGGCCTGTGTTGATGAACTGATAGAATGATGATGCTAGGTTGATTATTTAGGGGACTGGATGGGGCTAGGAGATGAAATATGATTTTATTAAAGTGTTTTTAAATGTTTAAAATTTGGATAGTGTCTCAGATAGCTGTTATGCTATTGGATTTTAGGAAAAAGTTTGAATAGCTATAACTTCGTATCTTTTTTGGCATAAATAGGGTGATATGACTTTAACCTAAGCTAAGAAAAAGACAGAACCAATTTTGGAGTTAAGCTAAATCAAATAATAAGAAATTGGTAAAAGTTAAGCGAATAAACCTAAAGGACAATTTCTAAATGTGTAACCTAGTGGGAAGTGCATTACTTATTAGGTTTCTTCGGGAATCCAGTAGGAGATGTTACATAAGATATTTGTGTTGGGAGTGATCTTAGACTTTAGATTCAATAGTGGGCTATGAGATCTTGATCATCCAAATTGAAATAAATTTATTAATTTTAGAATAATTATTAGATATTTTCAAGGATTATACATATGGTATTAATCTCACTATATGTGTGTAATGTTCCTTTTAATCCTAGACATTAAAGCCTTGTATAAATTAGAATTTAATATAAATTATTCATTTGATTTTAGCCGTCTTTACATTCATTTCACTCCTTGACAGGCAAAATTTATCTCTCTCTAAACCTCTCAAAAGTCTTTTGTCAAACTATGTGATTGAAATGAATTGAAGACAATTAGAGAGATTTTATGTGATTGAAACTTAAAAATGAGGTATATGTATCCTAAACTATGGTTTAACTATGGTGGTATGAATATGTGAAAAATTTATCTTACATGCTATTGTTAATCAGTTAAAATTGATGGATGCAAATTGTAATTAGACTCGCATTAATGTGTTTAAAAGTGAAAAAAATCTCCAAAAGAAATCTTGAACCTATTGACCCCCTATAGCTCAAAATTAGAGATGAAAAAAAAACCAAAGTACGTTGATTAATTAGTAGTATTATCTACTTTAACAATTAGAAGTTAATGAGTAAAAGTCAACTAATTAGTGTGAGAAATCCTTATGTTTTTAATAGGAAAAATTTAAAACTTAGCTTGAGAATTGGTTCGATTGATATATGTTGAAATGATAAGGATATTAGATGAGATAAAGAATATTTAATATATAGTGTGAGCATATAATTGAAAAAGTTTTTGAATTTAAAAGAAAAATCAATCATGGCCAAAATTTGAATATGATAGTAATAGTGACCTAGAGGAATTATATATGATTTTAATTACCTAAATAGCTAAATAATGGGAAAACAAGTTAAGAACCATAAAAGCATAAAAGAAGAAATGAAAATGTGATTGTTTAGTATGGCATACAAGACATATAAAAAATATATACAACACTATAATAAAAAAAATTAGTTAATAAGTGATTTAAAAGAAAATAACACAAGTTGATAGATAATTAATTTTGACAACAAAGAAATAAATGAAATTATTTAATAGTAGTAAAGTGAAAATAATTGTATAGGAAATGATAATATTGATCGGATAGATAGAATTATTATCCATACATCTTATCATAAGTTATATTTTAAAATATATAAGCTTAAGAACATAATAAAGACATGCAAAAAGTCACAATAGGCTTTAACAAATGGGATAATAAAGATAAATTTTAATAGTTAAATAGAAGAGGTGAAATATCCAAAAAGGGCAAAAATAGAAAGTAAAAGAGATTAAAACAAAATATGTTGAATATAAAGAAAAGATTGTACATATAGGTTAAAAGAGAATAGATAAAAAAAAGGGAAGAAACAAATGAGAAGACAATAACATATAGGATAGAGAAGTAGAAATTCCTTTTATATGTGTATGATCTAGAGCAATTAGTAGTGAATAATTGAATATTAGAGACAAAGAGAGATTTATGGAAATAAAATGATTAATATTATATACAAAAATATGGATAGAAATTAAATAAAGGATTAAGATACCTAGGAAAAGTACAAGAACATTATGTAAATGATATGCAATAAAATGAAAGATGAGATTATAAATTCAAAATGAAGATTTGTGAATTAATAAAAGTTCCATAAATGATAAGTATATGAACAGAGGATTTCAACAGTTATAAATATATTGTTCATAGAAATTATAACTAATGAGAAAATAGAAAATAAAATAGATACATGATTACAAGCAGAAATTGAAAATCTATATAGATTAAAAAGGAAAAAGTTGAATAAATCAATGTAAAATATATTATAATAGTTGTACATAAGTATGATTTAATGTATACAAATGTTATTCATGATACAAAATACTTATGAATTAATTATATTTTCCTCATGATGTTCCATACACATATTTAAATTTTCTTGATATGTATATGTTTATATATTTAATAGTTCCCATAATAAGTTGAATGATATAATACTAAACATATAGTTGAACCCGTTATATATTTTGTGAAGAATAAATGAATGAATATTAGTGAATATTATAGATAGATATATGAATTATTTATAGCAATAAAAGAAAAAGAAATATAATCATAGAATGCCTTGATATCTTACATAGTTTATATAGCTTAGGATAGGTTGACTAGTTAACTAAGGAACCATGTTATAGCCGTAACCCACTGTTCAGTGGTCCAATGCCTATTGTTTACACTTTGGTGCCTACCGTTATTTGAAGAGAGTGCTATTTTCGCATATATGTTATTTGGATTCTTTGATGTCATACCATTACCATTAGATGCCTAGCATTAGTATGGGGAGTGCTAGTCCCATGCCTATACATGGACACTTCAGTGTCATACCATTACATGTCCCATTATCCTGGAATTAATAACTATTATAGGATTATTAGGGGCAATTGTAATATATAAAGATATAAGATAATCAACAAAGATAGTAAAGATAAAACATATGTAGATAAAATGAATAAAAGAGAAATTATACTGCTCAAACATAAGTAGTAATATTCCATAAACTAAAATCTATAAGGATAAGTTAAGTTAAATTTAGATGAGGTATGAAAGATATGATAACATGATTAATTGATCATATATTAGAAATATACATGAATAAATGTTATAAATTAATTTAGTTACTAAATTATCTATACATGTACATAATAAGAAGCAAAGAGAAGTATAAATGACAGTCACATAAAAAGAAAGTATAAATGAATAAAATCTAGTATTGGATTATAAAATTCATAAAAAAAAGTTAATAGTAAATTGAAATTAAGAAATTTTCCAAGTTGAAACAAGTACAAATTAAGTGGAATAACAATACAAAAGTAAATAAGGTATACATGAAAATATCAAGAAGGAATATTAGTAGAGGTAATGGCCAAAATTTATTATAGGACACCCATAATACTAATATGTATATGATACAAACTAAAATAAAAGAGTAAAATAAGACACCTTTATAAAGTTACCAAAAATACTTATAACAAATGCATAAGCATGATCCATAATTGTAAAGTACACCACTAAGCATTGTTGCTCAGTGTATTGGCTTCTTTGCTGATGCTTAGGTCATGGTTTGAGCCTGAGAGAACTAACAAATTAAGTCCCAACAATAATAGGTGTTCCTAAGCTAGATATATAGGTAAGAAGAGTTCATCATGAACATTTCTTCTTGTTAAAGTATTCTTCCATCTACTATTGTATAAATGTTGTATAAAATACATGAATATGAATTGTAGTTTCAGATGTTATATTAAAGAATAATAATATGTATATGAAAGTTGTATCAAATAATAGCTTAATGTCATAAATATTTTCTTAATTTGTATATAGATGTGTTAATGGATATGAATGCTAAGAATATGTCAATAGTATATAAAGCAAAATAGAATAGTTACACTAGGATAACCAATTAAAAGATATTAATGAAATGAAAAAGGAAGAGTAATCAAATCGGTAACGTGGCATCCTTAAACTAATTTACTAGTTGGGTATAAGGGTATTACATTTTAGTTGGTATTAAGCCTTAGGTTTTAGTGATTCTGAGTATAAAATGGTTGCATATGTGTGTGACATATATGTGTCCCTATGCATTACATATTTACAGACAGTTGGCATTTTTACAAGTATTTGCTTGCTCGCTAATGCAAAACTTGTATAAGAATCACATGTATAAGTTGAATCGGATTGACATCTAAGGACTATAAGCGAACATAAAGGGTACAAGGCTAGATAGTCATTGATAGAGATTATAATAGAGACATAATATATTAGAACTATAAATTAAATGATAAAAGTGAATAGGAATAATGGATAAATATATATAGTTAGAACCAATTATATGATAGATAAACTAAAGAAATTTTCACTAGAGATGATCAATAAAGATATAGAGAAAAAGTGATATAGTATATCAATTACAAGTGAATAAAGTAATATAAATTGTGACTCAAAGTAAAGTTATATATAGAATATAAATGTACATGATATTTGGAGAGAGATTGAAATAGAGAATACAATATTTATGACCATTATGAAAGGTCTAAGAGGGGAAGCATACAAGTGAAATTTTAAGGATGTAATTTCCTAAGAGGAGAAGG
>CANXYI010270046.1:0-17378 GCA_948208565.1 Hura crepitans | reverse complement strand
ATATATTATGTCACTTAGTTCAAGTTTGATTACTACCTAAAGTACAACCAACCCTCTTCATTCTTATGTATTGTGAATATTTAGGATTCTCTGATTTACAATTCTTGACTCAAAAAATATATTTCAAAATGATTTGAATATTTCTTTTTAGTTTTCTTTATATTTCATATCTCTATAGCTTTAAGCTAGATAATCCAAGGTTTAATGTTCTGTTACTTATTTCTACATTGTTCTAATACTTTGCTTGAATCATTTCTTTTTTTGTTTTGATATATATTTTTTGACTAGTTAAGATTTCTAAAGCTTATTTGTGAGGATTTTGATATTGAATTAATTTAAAAAAAAGATAATTTTGTGAGGAATTAATGAAGTATTTTGTGAGGGAATTAATGAAGTACTTCTAGTGTTTATTTTTAGATATCCTTTTTTAGTTGTACATAGGGTATATAATTTTTTTACTAAATAGGGAACACTTTTCATGTTTGCTTTATAGTCCTTTATCCAAATTTTGTATTTAACTTGTTTATTTGCATATTATTAAATACTTTATATTTAAGATTTGTTTACCCTGTTTATTTTTTATTTCAATATGTTAGTCATGTATATTCTTTTATTATACTTTATTGAAAATCTTTAACTTCTTATTGATTCTTTTGGTTGGGAAATTTATTCTTGTTATTATTTTTGATATTTTCATGTAAGGTTTTTAGATTTCTTTTTTTTTCCTTGAATGTATGTAGGTTGGAACAGTAGAAGGCTTTTAAGTTATTATTTCATTCTTCATTAAGGCTAAGTCTTCTTACTTTTCATGTTAATTTTATCATATTCTTTTATTTATTGTTGTATTTTAGGTTTTTGAGTGTTGATAGATTTTTTTAAGGTTCCATCACATGTGTATTTACTTGATCACTTACTATTGTATTATACTATGTTTGAAATATATGTTTTAGCTTAATGATTTTTTATCATTTGACCTTTATTATTTTCTATTTTTCTTGTGGTTTATGGTCTTATTGACTTAATATCATTTATGTTCATTATTAGGGTTGTGAGTATAGCTTGATGATTTTTCATTAAATGTTTTATATTAGCTATAAGTTAGTCGTGATTCTTAATATTTATTTTGTTATTTGATTTCAATTTATAATGTGAATCTATAAACGTTATATTATATGCACTATTTTATAAACTAGATTCTTTTGAAATTAACATTTGTGCTAACTTGATCTTTATATAAGATTTTGAAACTAATTGTTAGATTTTTGTTTAAATAGTACATGATCATTAGACCATTTCTTGATGGGAACAAAACTATAGTTCAAAATTGAGGATTAGGCTCTGATTTATTGATGAGAATAAAAATTACAGTTATGTTAATTTATTAAATATGAGGGCATAATATTTAAGTAGATCTACAATGCATGATAAAAATGCATAATGAACATATAGAGATAGCAATTCGAAACAATAAAAATTAAAGGGGAAGTAGACATTATAGATCAATACTGACCCTCCCTATTAGTTGGGATGATCAAACCTAACCTCCAAGTGTAGGGAAACTATCTAACAGATGTATTGCCTAATTTTGAAGATTGCAGTCTTGTATTTGCACTATTTTTAGATATGGTTTTAGTGTTTGTGATCTTTGGACTTGTGTTATTGTTATATTTTTCTACTCTTCTTTTTGCATATTATTTGGCTATTTTTTTGTCTTATTTTTAGATTTGCTTCTTGTATTTCTTAGATTCATGCTTTTGCACTTTTTTTTATAATGTTTTCCTAATCCCCTCTTTTCTCAATTTTTCCTTTTTCTATACATCCCTATTCTATTTTTTCTACTCTCTGCCTTTCTACTTTCTTTCTCTTTTGATTTTTCTATTTTTTCTCTTTTTTCCTCTCTAGATCTTGTCTTGCTAGAAAGCTCAGTCCCAATTTATAAATTTAGTCCAATGGTAGTTTGATGAATTTAATAAATAGTATTTTCATTATTCACTCATTATTCATTACAAATAGGATTTACTATGGTTGATTTTTATTTTACAGATAGGCCGGGCTAGACTAGGCTATTGGATTAATTAGGAGCTACTAAGCTAAGCTTGGCAAGTGGGTTAGGTAATGGCCCAAATACATATTTCTTTTCTATATTTATATATTTTATAATTTATGTGTTTTGTATTTTATTTATTCCTTTGTAATTTTATGTATATTTTTCTCATTTTTATATTTTCTATTTTGTATTCAGACATTAACAAAAATTTTCTAATCATATATATTTTATATTTAGAATTTATTAATTTTGGATTATGTTTGTTTAATTAGGCTGGATAATTATTTTTTTTATTTTACATCTTTATTTTAATTTTATTTTAGTTTTTTAATTGGATTATTACTTAAATAGGGACTTAAATTAAACATTCTAATAAGTTAATAATATTATTATTAAATTTATAATATCACTAATAATCAGATTAATATTTGCCAAGTAATAGTAATGATATTCCTTTCAATAAATTGAAAGAATACTTGATAGTAAAAATATGAAAAAGATAAAATGAGTTATAATTTTGAAATTAATTTATTTTAGTTATAATTAATTTAATTTAAAAAATTCACATTAGCTAGTTAGTGTATCTAATCATCATAAATTGCTAATTTAAGATAATTTATTATTAATTTATTTATTTAAATTGTATGTTAACGATTCTATGAATTTAACTTTATTTATCATGTAGTTAAACTTTAGATTGTAGACTTTATCATATTAATATATTTACTTTATATTTAATGATTATATTATTAATTATATACTCGAAAGAAAATGGTATCTACAGTTGCCCCTTTTTCATATACTTTTAATATATTTAAGAGTATGCAGAAATCTATAAAATAGCCATTTGAGTTCACTTTTTATTATTTATTTTATTTTTTGTTCTAAATCCAAAGTTTCTTATGAGCGGTTCAAGTTTAGAGTTTTGATGTTTTTCCAAAATCATGATCTTCCTGCGAGTGATCATAATTTAAGATTTAACGTCTTTTGAAACTAAAATCTTCTCATAAGTGGTTTTAACCTCAATAATTTGACATATTCTACAAGATAGTGATCTTCCTATGAGTGATCAAAATTTTAGGAATTAACATTCTTTTAAAATCGAAACGTTTCTACGGGTGGTTATGACTTTAATATTTTCATAACTGCAACTTTCCTGTGAGTGGTGATGATGTAATAACTTTTGCAAACAAGATCTTCTTATAAGTGATCGTTAATCCCAAAATTTACTATTGATTATCACAAGCCGAATCTTGATGTACCGATGACTATAATGAAGCTGAAATCTTGATGTATTGGTGAGTAAGATATGTTAAATCTTAATGTGTTTGTGACAGATACCAAGCTAAATCTTGGTATACCGATGACTGAGACCAGGCTAAAATCTTGATGTACTGGTGACTAAAACTAGGCTAAATCTTTGTATACTTGAGATCAAGCTAAAATCTTGATTTACTGATGATTGAGATTGGGCTAATCCTTGGTATAATTGTTATTGAGATCGAGCTAAACCTTGATGTATCGATGACTATAACTGGGCTAAATATTGATAAGTTTTGTGAATTTTGATATATTATTTGAAAAGATTTGAAAAGTCTTTGGGAAAATTTTGCATGTACATAAAGGTGAATCCAATTTTGAGTTTCTAGATGAAAAGATTTAACAGTCTCATGAAGTTTTACAAAACTCATGATTTTTAAAATTCTTATTGAAGATGCTAGAGTTTTTTTTTTTTTTTTGAATCATGTCATTTTACTTGATTTTTAATCCAATATCTTTTTTTTCTGAAAAATGACTTTATTTTTGTTTAATTTGAACTTGGAAGGTCCTTTCCTTTTTTATTGGGCAAGAGTCTTATTTTCTTAATGTTTCCTTTTCTTTTGATTTTCTTGAAAATGGTCTAACTTATATCTTCTTCTTTTTTTCCCTAATTTACCATGATTAAGTCATGTTATTTACTTCTAAATTATAAAAATAAGGATATCTAATATGAACCTAATAAAGTGTCAAAGATAAACGTACTCTTTTTTTCTAGCTAGTTAGTAAAACAAGCAATTTTGATTGAGTGAAATTAATTTCTAAAATCCCTATCTTGAGGAAATGCATGGTGATATTCTTAATTGTATGGGGTTTGTCAATGCTAATAGCCTTTCTTGATAAACAGGAGTTAAAACTAACTACCTTCTCTAATAGTTTTTCAAATTCTTGATGAAGACACTGATGTTGCAAAAGAAGTAAATCTTGGCTGATTACTTTAATATAATATATTTGTATTTGTTATATTCTTAATAAAGTCCTTAGATTGACATAGGTTCCATAATTTTTAGTGAGATAATGGTTGATTCCTTGATTAAGTAGGTTCTTAAAGGCTTTGAGTTTTCTTAATTTGATAAATCTTAATTTTTAAGGGAATCTCATTTTGTTTATAAAGATAGATTCTCAAGAGGTTGGAATTTTTTAAACTAGACATATGATTTTATATTATTTTGGAATTCTAGTTTTGTAATCATTATTTTAAAATGAATTCTCATGACAATTTATCAATATTAACAACCTTTTAGTTATTAAAGTAAATCATGGTTAATTACCTCCTTGTTAAGACTTGTACTCATTAAATATATGATAAGGTTATTGATTCTTACAAATTTTCAACAAAAGTAAATCTTATTTGACTACTTTCTTATTAAAGATTTATTTTGGCAACATTTAGTAAATCATGCCTGAGTTTTATTACAATGCCCTAAAATTTTTGAGTTTGTGAATAATACTTATGAGTTCGTGAATAGTGCTTCTTAAGAACTTGAGAAGCACTAATCCAATCGGATGGAAGAATTATTTTTATGAAATGACAATGGTTAAAATTTTAAGTGAAAATAAGGTCATTTAAATAGTTAATGTAATACCCTAAAGGTTGTTTAATTAGTTAACCCAAGATAAACTCTAGAATTCAATTGTAATATTAGGATATCAAGTAATCGAAGGGGAAGTATTTAAAGGAAATGTACACAATAATAAGCTTAACTATGTCATCATATAATAAGGAAAAAGATTAAAAGTGAGCTAAATTTGACCTTATTGAATTCGGTTGATTTTCTAAATTTAATTGAGAGTGTTTGGGATTTCATAAGTGGAATGGTTATTTAGAAAATAATTAAAAGTAAGTAAGGAAATAGATTAAGGAAATAAATAAAAGAGCCAATAAAAAGAAGGGTTATAGGTGGAAAAGAGCTTTAAGTTGGTTAATAAATAAAAAGGATAGGAAAATGGTTCAGGTTTGGCAATAAAAAGAAAAAAAAAGGAAGAGGCATTTTCCTTTATCAATAAAGTAGAAAAGTTGGCGAAAGAGAAAGGGAGAAAAGAACCAAGAGACCTCAAAATTCTAAAAATTTATTCTTAATTAATCTAATTCTGTAAAAAAGGTAATATCTAAGGAAAGAACTTAAGCACGAAGTATTGGGTTTCAATTAGCAAATAAAGCAGACTTGTTCTTTGACATCTCAGGGATTCAAAATGGCTTTGGAAGGGCAAAGAATTAGCCAGAATCAAAGCTCACTTGATGACTAAATTATCAAGGTGGAACTAATGTGAATTGAGCCTACAAAATCAATGAGTAGAGGTGGTGGTTCTTCCATTAAATTTAGGAAAATTAAGAGAGAAAATGGGAATTGAAGGGCTGATTCTTTAGTAGTAATGGAGGACTAGTATTTTTTACTAGATAGAGAAGGAGAAATAGAGGACCAAGTTCAAAAAATGACAAAGGAGCTGCCTAAGATCAGAATTTTCTTAGTAATAGGTATGTATTCATATTTGTTTCCTTTGTGTATTTTTCTTAAGTGGCCAATAGCTAAATTAAAAAAAAAATGCTTATTGTATGTTGAAATTTAATTGAACAAAATGAGAATAGAATAGGATCAAAGGAAAAGAGGATTAGAATCTTGTAAGGTATTAGGGACAGGTTGAATCCCGTGTGCTTTGTTGTGTTATTGAATTATTAAGTGTAGGAATTAAAGTTACAAAAGTATGTGTTTTAAGTAAGTTATTGTAAAGTGAAGATGTGAATGTTAGTTCGAGTAAGGTGCACTTTAGAAATACAATGCTAAGTTGTAAAATATTCTACTAAATTAACATGTGAAGTAAGTGAAATTTTGAAAAATGATGTTAAATTTAGAGTGGGAATTAATAGACAAATATTAGGTAGCTAAGGATTGACTAATTTAAGAATCAGATAGAGTGCTAAAGGGCAAAAACATGGCTAAAATCTTAGCGGTCCATTTTTAATAGAAGGTGTAATAGAAATATATGTTATTTTTGAGGTAATGTAAGTTAGGAATAGAAGATAGGGGGTGGGTTACATAGGCATTACTTTGAACATGCAGCACCAATGTGTAGAATTTTTTTGTAGAAATGAATATCACTATTACATACGGCTTAAGATATAGCAATTGTCTTTAGATGGTTGCTCATCAAGTTAAAATATAAGGTCCACTTTGGCTAAATTGAAACAATTAGTGTGGTTGGTAAAAGTGAGGGAATGAGCTATGGTTAGGATCATTTTAGTCCATTTTCTATGGAATTTATGATAGGGATAGTTGTTATTTTAGGAGTATTTCAAGAATGTAATCTAATCTTAGAGTTGGCCAAAAGCCTTGATTTTGATATTGTGTGTATTAAATCTATATATGTTTATGCACATAATGATGGAAAAGTAGATTATATATAGGACAAGAAAAAGAGTAGATAAAAAAGGGATTAGAGGAAAGATCTGAAGTTCAAGTGCAAGTACAATGAGTAAAATGCTTCTTGAAGAGTATACTCTAATTTTTCCTTATCTCTGATAAGTAGGGACTGAACTTCTGTTTAACACATATGTTCATATTGCTTTCCTATAGAGTAGAACATAGTTACCTATAGGTAATTAAAGTATAAGTCTAAAGAAGTAAGTGGGATACACTTCACCTATAATAAGTGATTGCTACAAATTTTGAGGTTATGTTATGTGAGGCCATAGGAGTTTAAGGTTAGTAGATAAAAGGAACCCCATTATGATATGGATCCTAAACCTATATACTACTTAAAAGTTTTATATATTTTTATAACCATAAGTGTAGAGAGTGGTGAAATACCTTACTTATGTAGTCAAATAGAAATATAATGTTAGTTAAGTAACATGGCAAAATCACCATAAGAATTAAACTAAATGTAATAAGATTTCTATATGAATGGAAAAATGTACTTCATATAAATACTTGGGTACATTTTTCATATAAATACTTGGGTACCATTATAATTATGCAAGTCATTATAAGTGCCTAATAACCACAAATTAAGAAAATATCTAAGTAAGTATGTATATGAGTTAAAGGTTTTAAGGAATAAAATGGCTATATCTTAACATCATAACCTACCCTATGGATGTTATAATATAAAATCTATTAATCAAGGAAGGAAAACTAAGAGTAGCTTTTAAATTAAGGAAGAAAAGGGGTAGAAAGGAAAGAGGGAAGGGGGATTGAGGCTAAGGTAAGTACTCCCAACATTTTCTACATCGTGAAGTGGAATTTATTTAAATTTACATATTTGTTAAGTATATGTAAAAACTATTCACAATTGTGAAGATGGAGTGATTTTATATATCTATGTATGTATATAGAAAGCAAGTAAGCAATGTAGGCATGTAGTGTGTGAGTTATGATTTTGTCAAGTTAAGCAGTGGTTTGAATAGAAATCTTATGATGAGATCAGTTAGTTATGCCTATTGAAAAGTATAGTAAGGGTGCTTAACTTTAACATTTTAAGGCATGAAGAACTAACTGACTAGAAAAGCAAATGTAAGCTTATTATGTATCTATTGTAGCTATAAGAACAAGTTAGGTGGTGTTAGGTAGAAATATATGAGATCATGGATCCATATGCAAGCGCAAGTCATAAATATTATAATTGTCCATGCAAACATCTTAAATAAGATCAATAATCATGATGTTGATTATATGTTTAAGTATAGTAAGTAAATTATTAGTTTAAGAACAATGGTGTAGTAGAGTTAAAGGAAATTTGATATATATACAAGTCTATATAAATAAGTTTGCCTAATTTAATTATAGTGCTAGTTTCACTCTAAGGATATTTCCCTGTAGTAAACAAAAAGTTACATACTTCCTCATTTTTTATCTCATCAAATTCTAATGACTATATGGGTATATGTTTACAAGTTATATTACTTAAAGTAACATAATCTTAAAAATAATATGTGAACTGCCAATTGCTATGCTCATACACTCAATTTAGTCATGCTCTAGTATTATCAATGCCTTAGTCATACGAGATGTATATTTATAAAGCTACCACTAGTTAATAATAATTGAATAGATCTATTCTAGAAAAATAAAAGCATAAGATATAGATAGTGCATTAGAAACACACAGATAAAAATAGGCAAAATACAATTTTATGAGGATGAGCAAATCTTATATAATATGAACCCCCATATTAAAAGCACCATCAATGCCACTAATTATATGAATAGTATTATGTAGAAATAAAATAAGGTAAGTGAGATTAACCTAATAACATAAAAGAATGCATGTAAGACCTCAAGATATGTGTGGCTAAGCTCTTGGAAGAATCAACAACTTCTATGTAAATGCCAATTATTTATAGTATGGTGAGTTGTATACAACTCACGAATACACAACTATAAGCATAACATTGTTAAGAAATAGCAGTAAGAGAATACATCAGTAAATAGAACATGTATGTGTAGGAAAACATCTAAAATGAACCTAACATAGCAAAAAAACTTAATGAACATAAGAATATTATAGAAGAGCCTATGGTAAACCTTACAAAATCTAGGTTAGGGTAGCTTTAGCATGCCAAAGAGGGATTTTATGTAGATTTGTGATAATTATAGCTCAGCATGAATGCCATATGAGCTATTTAAAGTTAATAGTGGCCAAGGCTACTGATACCTTTCAACTTACATATACTTTTTAGATTATAGTACAGAAGTGGCAAGGCAATAGGCAAGCCCTTCTTTTTCACTAATTTTCAGGTTATAGTTTTTTAGCCCCGTTTACCCTCCCTCAAGGTCATTCTGGGAGTGAGTTACCAAAAGCTCTATTTATGTTAATAATGCTAAATTTAAGAAACATTAATATCAGATAGAAACAAAGTTAGACAAAAGTAAGAAACATGTTATGATATGATGCATGCATAAGCTATTAAAGTTACAGTCACAAGATTCATGAGTTATAGTATGACATATATAATGAATCATAGGATATGCCATGACATGGAATAGGCATAAGTTTTTAGGATTACAGTTACATGAAGCATAGTATAATTCAGATATATACATACCATTGAAGTATAATTATTCATATAAAGTTCTTCTAGTTGGAAGTAATAATGACTAGTAACAATAGCTAAATGTATGCATGCCATCAATACATGAAATAAGCATGATATGTTAAGAAATATATGATGTTAAACATGCATAGAACATTTATATACATATAAATAATATGTAATTATTATAAATATACTTGACAAGTTTACAAAAGATAAAAACTGCACTAATAGTGACATGTCTCCAAAACTACTCTTAAAGAGTATTTATGATTAGAATGTAGAGATAAATTATGGTTTCACTATGTGCCCCCACATATCTACGAACTATAACTAGGATAATTTAAAAAGGTAATCATGTTAGTCTTTTTCAAGACAATATTAATATAGTTTTCTATCAAACACTCAATTCATGGGAGAATGCTAAAGGAGGACACCTCAACTATAATGCTTGAAAAATTATGGTGTTATGAATAGTACTTCCTGAGAATTGAATGTATTTTCTCGAGGTCGAGAGCACTAATCCTACTGAATGGAAGTATTAATCACAACATAATTTTGAGTGAAATTTGAAGTAAAAATGAAGTCATTTAAGTGGTTAAAAATGATAGTTAAGTTTTACAATAATGCCACATGAATAGTGACTTAGTTTTAACTGAATTGTAAAAATATATAAAAGTTGCTCAGAAAATTCTAGGATTGGTACAACCTGATACTCAAATATTTCAAATTGGCACTGGAATTAGAATTTTTAGAGTTTGGGAAGTATTTTTACTAAAATTAGGAAAAGCAATGTAATGGTATTTTATTTGGTTTTTCTTATTTTTTGAGCTCTAATTTTTAGAGTGTTATAAGGCATTAATTATAAGATTTTAATGGAGTTAAATTAAGGTTAATTGGGGCTAATTGAGGTGGAATGGAATGGATATAAGAGAGAAAAATTGAAGGATTAAAGAGGGAAGTTTGCCCAACTATAAAAAGGTCAAAATTCATTAAAATTAGTCAAATGGTGAATAGTTCTCTTCCTCCTCCCTCTCCCCTTAATTGCCGACACACCTCCTTTCCATGGAAGCTTGATTTTTTTTCCTTCCTTCCCTTAATTCTCCTCAATTTCTCTCACCCAATCTAAACCTCTAAGCCTTCGTGACCTCTAGAAGCTATTAGAAGTGAAATATCATAGAAAAATCAAAAGATTTGCTCAATTTTGGGTCTCAATGAATAAAGACCATTTTTGCTTTGAGTAAGTTTTTTTGAGTTCCAATATTTTTCCCATGCTTTATAGGTGCCTAATAGTCCATTTATGTGGTCATTTTTAAAGCTTATTTGATTTATACAATTTTTACAAAATCAAATCCGTAATTGGCAATTAACCCTAGTGAGAATTGAAAGGATAAGGGAAAAGAGAAGGTATGAGTGGGTCCGTAATCATCTTTTGGACTCATTTTAAGTGTAATTTCCAAAATTTAATGGTGTGTGTTGCTACCTTTAATGTGTGTGTATTGTATTATAGAAGTGGTAGTTTATGCTTAAATGATGCTATTGCTTGAGTTGATGTTATTAGTGGTAATATTTGGCTAGAAATAAACGCATGAGTGAAGATGAATTGCACGATATGTGTGTGAGCTAGTGTAGGCTCAAAATGCCCTATGCAATGGCATGTGTGTGTGATGAAAATAGGTATGCTTGATTGTTAATGTTGTCTAGTGTGGTGAAATGGTGTGAATGCAAACATTTTATCATGGAACAAGTGTATGATGATAATTTTGTGGTGTTGTATATCATATGGCCGAATGGTATGATGGCTTGGGATGCATGTTTAATGATAATATATGTGATGTATGGTAAGTATCTGCACATGGATTATTATGTTGAAGGTTTGACGCAATGTATTTATATATGGAAGTTAACACATGAGCATTATGTGTGTGGGAGTGTGACATGGCCGAATGGCCTATAATGTTGGTGTTTGTGTGTGTGTGATGATATGTTACATGCTTTTATGAAGGTATTAATGCTATTGTACTCATGGTAGTGTTTATGTGACATACTTTGGGTAAATATGCTCAATTGTGACTTAATGAGTTTTTAAGAACTATTACGGCAATATTAAGTGTCATATACTTGTTTTATGTTAGAATGTGTATATTACTATAGTTATATCCATTTGAATATGATAATGCTTTGAGAAAGGCATTATGGCCGAAATATGCTAGAGCCATAATGTGTTGATTTTATTAGAAAGTATGCCTAATATAGCATAGTTGTTTTATGAAAAAGATGTATATAGGTATGAAAATGTTGATGTCCTAAGTGGTTGACAATTATGTTGTATAGTATGTGAATGTGAGTTTTTTTGTGTATTACTTTAAGTTTAAGCATAATTATGATGAGAATTATGGATATTATTTCCTGATTGGTCATTTGTTGGCCAAACCACATTGTTGAAACTAATTAAGCTATTGAAAGTTATTTAAACAAGAAAAATAAAATATAGTGATTAGCATATGCTAGTTAATAACCTAGATTGGATAGGTTAATAGGTCAACCAGGGGTTTAGTAGCTACTAGGACATTTCAGTGTCTTTTAATGACCTTCAGGTTTGAATAATAACCATTGGGTAAGATAATAACATTTTGGTCCAGTAAGGACCTTTGGGTTTATTTGGGAACCTTTATGGTTCTAATGGCCTAGGTGGCCCAATATCCCTGTTATCCATTTTAGTTAAGTGTTTCCTTGCATATTGGTGTTAAAATGCATAATGATGAATTTATTAATTTTTGTGACATGTGTTTATGATG
Organism: Hura crepitans; assembly: GCA_948208565.1. NCBI lineage: Eukaryota > Viridiplantae > Streptophyta > Magnoliopsida > Malpighiales > Euphorbiaceae > Hura > Hura crepitans. The sequence continues at coordinate 5,186 of CANXYI010270046.1, read as the reverse complement.
TTAGGCTTAAATATGGTTATTATGATAAATGCTTATATATATATATGTGTGTGTGTGTGTGTGTGTGTGTGTGTGTGTGTGTCTTTGATGCATGCTTTAATGTTCTACTTTTGTTAAAAGTATATTGTAAGCATGTAAGAATATTATTGTATGCATTTATTGCCATTTCCTACTTATGCTTATGAATGCATGAGTACTTTAAATTTCTTTAATTACACCACTAAGCAAATTTGCTTAGTGCATCCTTTCATTTGTGATGCATAGTTTGAAGAACCAAATTAGAGTCAAAGGCTCAAATTTGTTGTAAAACTCGAGCAAGCTACTTTTTGGGTATTTTGTTGACTTGCACATGTTATTATTATAATGTCATTAGAGAGATGGCACTTGTATGTAACATAAGAGGGATTGGGCCTAATCTAGGATATTATTATTTTGTAACTATTTAAATAGGATCAAAACTATATTTTATGTTTATGTGTAACTATTTTAGTATTATTGTGATTTTGAGATGTTAAATTGTTGTGGATGGTCAGGAGGACCAATTTGTGTTAAACATGTGATAATTGTATTATAGAAATAATGTTTTCCTATGCAAGTTACTATTCATTTTGGGATAGTGTCCTAGTACAACCATTATACAATCGAATTTTTGACATGATAATTCTTCAAATGAATGTAACATGATAAAATGAATTTTTATTTATTGAGAATTTAATTTTTAAGGCCTAAATTTTAAATCAACATGATTTGAAAAAAAATTAAATTATTCAAATTTTTAAGAAAGGGAAGTAAGTTAAGTTTGGCAACATATTTGTGTACACATTCCTTATTCGGGTCTAACAATCGGATCGGGTAAGGGGTGTCACATTTGGTGGTATCAAAGCTCTGGTTAGGCATTCCTCAGTGTTTAAAGGTTATGTATAAGTGCTGTTAGTTTAGAATCTTGCATCACATGGTAATACGGTGCTAAAACTTATAATCTATTATTTTGCTTATAACTTGCAATGAGTTCAAATATGCCTCATAGTGAGGAAAAGGTTGAGAGCTATGCTTCGACAACAATTGGGCAATGAGCTACCAAAGCTATGTCTATTTCAAGAAGTAATGCTACGCAAGCATCCTCAGTAGCACAAGTACCACCATTATTTCTAAAAGAGATGTTGGATCAACTAAGATAGGCCACAAGGGTAGCCCATCCACTGCGTCTAACTATTCAGTAGCCACCTCCAGTACCACAAGCTTTATAGAAGACTTATCTTAAGAGGATCAAAAAAATAGGGGTCAAAGATTTTAAGAGTAGAGGTATTATAGTTGCAAGTACAATAGAGTACCGGTTCAATAAAACCATAAGAATCATGCAGCATCTCACATACATATAGGAAGAAAAGGTCATATGTACAACTTCTTTAATGCAAGAGAAAGCTTTGAAGTTGGGGGAAGCATTGACAGAACATAAGAATGAGGCTAACTTGATATAAGATTACTTTTTAGAGGAGTTTTAGAAGAAGTATATATCCTAATAGTATTTGGATGCTAGAAGATAGGAATTTATGATCCTTAAATAGGGACAAAGGTCAATACCTGAGTATGAGAAGTACTTTTCCATGTAAAGTAGATATGCTAAGGACATGGTTCAGATAGAGGTCAATCGACACAAGAGATTTGAGAAGGGGCTAAACATAAAGATCAAGGCTAACATAGCTCCTATAAAGGTTCGAGACTTCTCTGCACTAGTGTCAACTTATCTTATGACAAAGGAAGTATAGAAGGAGAAAAGAGAAGTCTACTAGAAGAAGATATCATATGGTCAGGGATTAGCTAGTACAACCTAACATACAAATAAGGAGTTTAAAGGGAGTCAGCATGGGGTGCCACAGTAAACCCAAAAGCAAGGTCAATCATAGAGATAAAGATAAGAAGCACACAGTAAGACAAGATAGTAATAGTTTTAGGTTACTAGTGCTCTAGTGATAATAACTCAAGGTAATCAGTGGCCTAAGTGTTAGACTTATCATAAGAGACATAAGGGGGAGTGCTGGAGATCCAGACTAGGAGTCTATTTTAGATGTGCTGCAATAGGCTATTTCATTAGAGACTGCCCAAAACAACCTGAGGTTAGATAGGGATCTATAGTTAGATTAGTTAGATGTCAAAGAGGGGATCAAAGTGAAAAGACAGTGGGTACATAGAGAATCAAGGCTAAGAGCAAAGTAGAGACTAGAGCACCTACCAGGTAGTATGCCATCAGAGCCAAAAAAGAGACTGATTCACCTGATGTGATAGTAGGTACCTTTCTTCTCTTTGATTCTCCTACTTTAGCTTTAATTGATCCAGGGTCTACACACTCATATATATACACTGCATAGGCATAAGATTGGGGGTTAGCATAAGAAAACCTTAACATTGAGATTATGGTTAGCAACTCATGGGTCAGCATGTAGTTGTGAACAAGTTCTATAAAGAATGTCCCTTAACAATACAAATACATTAGTTTTTGGCCGATCTTATTGAGCTACCTTTCAATGAGTTTAACTTGATCTTGGGCTTGGATTGGTTGTCCAAGTATCTAGTAGTTATGAATTATGGTTAGAAGCAGATATCTCTTAAGATTGATGACGGGACAAATATAATAGTGGTTAGTGAGAGAATGGATTTTCTCTTTAATATGATATCAGCCATTATAGCTAGATGGATGTTGAGAAAGGATTGTCAAGCTTTCTCAGCATATGTAGATGATGTTATTAAGGGAGAGCCAGATGCTAGTGCTATACCAATGGTGTCAGAGTACGTGGATGTTTTTTTCTTGAAAAGTTGCCCCATTTACTGCCAAAATGGGAACTCAAGTTTAGCACAGAGGTTTTACCTAGCTCTGCTCCGATATCTACAACTCCTTACCGAATGGCTCCTATAGAGTTAAATGAGTTAAAAGTTTAGTTGCAAGAGTTTCTTGATAAATTTTGTATAAGACCGAGTGTATAACCTTGGGGAGCACCGATTTTATTTGTTAAGAAAAATGATGGTTCTTTTCGATTATATGTGGATTATCATTGGTTGAACAAGGTGACCATCAAGAACAAGTATCCTCTACCAAGGATAAATGATTTGTTAATTAGCTTAGAGGAGCCGGGGTGCTTTCCAAGATTGATCTAAAATCCGATTATTACCAATTGAGGGTTAAAAAGGCAGATGTGGCTAAAGATTGCTTTCAAGATGCATTATGGCCATTATGAGTTTTTGGTAATGCCATTTGGGCTTACCAATGCTCATGCAACTTTTATAAATCTCATGAATCGAGTCTATTAACCTTTTTTTGGATTATTTTATAATGGTTTTCATATATGATATTCTAGTATACTTGAAAAGTAAGAAAGAACATAAACAACATTTGAGAACAATTCTTCAAGTTTTGCGAGATAAGAAGTTTTATGCCAAACTCAACTAGTGTGAGTTTTAGTTGAGTGAGGCATCTTTCTTAGGACACATAGCTTTTGTAGAAGGTCTCTAGGTAGATCTTAGTAAGATTAAAGCAATTATAGAGTGGAAGCCACCTAAAAACATAATAGAGATCATGATTTTCTTAGTTTGGCAAGGTATTACAGATGGTTTGTTAAGGGTTTCTCCTTGATTGCAGCACCTATGACTCAGTTGTTAAGGAAGGATATGAAGTTTGTTTAGGATGATTGAAGTCAAAAGAGTTTTGATAAGTTGAAAGTCATGTTAATAGAAGCTTCTATCCTTATACAACTAGGGTTAGGGAATGATTTTACCATTTACAGCAATGCATCTCATAATAGGTTGGGGTGTGTTCTAATACAAGAAGGCAAGGTTGTTGCTTATGCTTCAAGACATCTAAAGTCACATAAGAAGAACTACCCTACTGATGATCTGGAGCTTTTAGCAATAGTGTTTGCTTTAAAGATTTAGAGACACTATCTCTATGGTGAAAAGTGTTATGTTTACAAATATCACAAGAGTTTGAAATACCTTCCTACCTAGAAGGAGCAGAATTTGAGATAAAGATGTAGATGGAATTAATTAAGGATTATGACTACTTGATTGATTATCATCTAGGGAAGGCTAATGTTATGGCAAATAATCTTTACATGAAGTTCATGGTAGCTATGAGAGCCATGAATGTCAAATTACAACTTATAGGTGATAATACTCTTTTGGTAGAGCTACAAGTGAAGCTTAGTTTGCTACAACAAGTGAAGGGTTCTCAGAAGGATGATCATAAGCTAATGAGTGTGATTAGTCCCATTCAAGAGGGGAAGCCTACTGAGTATGAAATTAAGAATGATGGGTTTCTATACTACCATGATAGGATATATGTACCCTATGTGGAAGAGTTAAGGAAGTAGATTTTACAAGAAGCTAATAGTGCTCCTTATGCTATACATCCTGCCACAACCAAGATGTATCGAGATCTAAAGTTGTCTTATTGGTGGCTAGGTATGAAGAGAGATATGTTAGAGTTTATGACCAAGTGCATTACATGTTAGGAAGTGAAGGCTGAGCATCAAGTTTCCTTTAAATCGCTCAATCTTATAGCAATTCCTAAGTGGAAATGGGATAGGGTCACAAAGGACTTTGTTATCAATTTACCTATGACAAAGAGTATATGTGACTTAGTTTAGATGGTAATAGAATAGTTGACCAAGAGTGCATATTTCATACCAGTCAAGATGAATTACTCTTTAGAGAAGCTTATAGAATTATACATTGATGAGATAGTTAGATTGCATGGAGTGCCTACTTCGATTATATTGAATCGAGACCTAAGGTTTACTTTGAGGTTCTGGAAGAAGCTTTATATTACCTTGGGCACTCGATTGAGTTTTAATATGATATTTCATCCTTAAACTAATGGATAATAAGAAAGAGTCATTCAAGTAATTATTGGCACTTGAGTGATTTTAATGCCAAGTTATCTATGTGATATTCATGTTAAGTATGTTTGTTAGGTGCTCAAGGATATGCTAAGAAGTTGTGCTATAAAGTTTATGGGAAGTTAGGATCATTACTTGTCCTTAACTGAGTTTGTTTACAACAAAAATTATCAATCAAGTTTGGGAATGGCTCTTTATGAAGCTCTCTATAGAAAGAAGTGCATAACTTCTTTATGTTGGAATGAGCTGAGTGAGAATAATTTAATAGGGCAAGATCTAATTAGGATGCTGAAAAAA
>CANXYI010269934.1:0-14781 GCA_948208565.1 Hura crepitans | reverse complement strand
TATGGCCAGGAATAAAGAGAGATATAGCTAATTATACAACAAGATGTCTCACTTGTCAGTAAGTGAAGGTCGAGCATCAAGTTCCTTTTTGGTTTGCTACATCCCATAGCAAGTCCAAAATGGAAATGGTATCGAGTCACTATGTATTTTGTGATTAGATTACTAATGACTAGAAACAAGCATGATTCTATTTAGGTAGTGGTCGATAGATTGACCAAGTTAGCTCACTTTATTCTAGTAAGAAAGGATCGTTCCTTGGAAAAGTTGGCTGAGCTATACGTTAATGAGATAGTTAGGCTTCATGGAGTGCCTTCGTCTAACATTTTAGATAGTGATCCCCGTTTTACATTAAGATTTTGGAGGAAGCTCTATAATTCTTTGAGGACTAGGCTCAATTTCAGCACAACTTTTCATCCTTAAATGTATAGTCAGTTAGAGAGAATCATTCAAATACTTAAGGATATGCTTCAAGTATGTGCCATATAGCTTAAAGGTAGTTGGAATAGATATTTGTCTTCGGTAGATTCACTTACAACAATAGTTACTAGGCAAGCCTTGGTATAGCTCTTTATGAGGCATTGTATAGGAGATGATGTAGAACTCTTTTATGTTGGAGCGAGTTGAGTGAGAATAAGCTTACGGGACCGAAATTGGTTAAGGATACTGCAGAGAAGGTGAAAATCATTAGAGAGAGGTTGAAGACTACTTCAGATAGATAGAAATCCTATACAGATTTGAAGAGAAGAGATATTGAGTATGAAGTTAATGATAAAGTTTTTCTCAAAGTATCTTCATGGAAAAAGGTGTTGAGGTTCAATAAGAAAGGGAAGTTGAGTTTGAGGTCCATTGGACCAGACGAGATCATAGAATGTGCAAGTCTATTGGCCTACAGACTGGCTTTACCTCTAAAGTTGCAGTAGATTCATGATGTCTTTCATGTTTTGATGTTGAGAAGATATAAATCAAACCTTTTGCATGTGTTGATAGCTGAGGAAGTAGAGATATGACTAGACTTATCATATGAAGAAGAACATATTGATATCCTAGCCAGAGAGGTTAAGGAATTACAAAACAAGACTGTGCCATTAGTGAAAGTATTATGGCGACATGATGGCATGGAAGAAGCGATATGGGAGAGTGAGGCTCAGATGTAGGAACAATATCCACATTTGTTTAAATTAGGTATGTCAAAGATGGCATCTTTTTTAAGAGGGGAAGAAATGTAACGACCTAAAAATCTCAACTATCATGAATAGTACTTCCTAAGGTGAATAGTGCTTCTCGAAACTTGAGTCACACTAAATGTACCGATGTATAGTATTAATTATGAGAGAATTTTGGTCAAAGTTTGAAGCCAATCTGAAGTTGTTTGGATGATTAAACATGCTAAAGAACAATTTACGACATTGTCATGTGAATAGTGCCGCAAGCAAAGCTGAACCTTAAATAAAATAAAAAAGTTGCTCAAAATAATTTAAAAATATTATGACCTGATATTCAAATATTTTGAATAGTCCATTAGTTTTGGAATTAGAATATTTAGAGATTGGGAAGTATTTTTACTAAATTTTTGGGATATTTTGGAAGGATTTAAGGATTGAGTTAATTGTATTTTAGGGATAGAAATAGGGGGAAACAGACATTTCTATTGATTATAATAATTTTTCAAAAGAAGGAAAATTTATTTTTGGAAAAATTAAAAATAGGGAAAAATTTTCCTTCCACCCATTTATACCAAACACCTCCTCCTCCCTCCAAAAATTATCCCTCTCCCTTCTTCCTTTTTTCCTTTGATTTCTTCCTTCACACATAAGCTCACTCTGCAAGCCTCCACCTTAATCGAAGAGTGTCCTGAGATGAATCTATGGGCACCAAAATCACAAGCAATGATGGAGTATTTTAGGAGAAAAATTGATAAAGAGGTGAATAGTAACCTCTCAACAATCAAATTTTTCTTTTTCATAAATTTTATTTTTCACAAGTTCTTAGGGTGTGATAGAGCTCATATCTAGGCTTGAAATATTTTTTTGACTTGTATATTAATTTATATTAATTTTTAATTTTCTTACCATTTTGTATTCATTGGTGAGGCATTAACCCAAGCCTTTCAAGGCAAAGAGAAGGCTTAGGCTACCTTCGAGCATTCCATACAATCAAGTTTAGTATGTGTAACCACATTAATTTGGTTAAAATGTATATAAACCTATTATGTTCATTTTGAAATAAAATTAGCATTTAATGATATAATGAGCATTTAATGGATAATTAGGCATGTATGGCATAAATGTACATTGAATGCATGTAATGTGATGGTCTATTATTTGTTATGCATGTCTGATGCATATTTATAAGAAATTAAGTAAAAAATGCATTATATGAGATTATGTATTTATTGATATTTTATGTGTTTTATACGTACATTTATGTGTATCCTTAATGGGTGTTTATATATGGCATTAGTGAAATGCATTTGGTGAGTATCTATGTTGGTAGAATGGCCCTTGAATGATGACATGTTCACATACGTGATAAAATGACCATATAATGCTAATATGCGATATAAATGCCATATGACCATGTACATTCGATTAAAAGCACATGGATGTGATATTAGGCATCTAAACATAACATATAATTGTCAATGTGTATAATATGTGTTTTTATGGACTTAGGCATGTAGAGGCTGAAATTCATGCATGTGAGCTATATACGTGCATTTGTGATTTGGGTACAGTAATGACTTAAAAATGATGTTTTGTGCTTAACTACCATACCGAATGTGCACTTATGATCACTATACTATGTGTGCATGGTTAGTGATAGGCAAATGCCATTTTGAATGTGGTATGAATTATTGCAATGTTTATAGTCATAAAATGCATGTTTATCACTAAAATATCGATATTATGAGAAAAATGGCAAATAATGCGATATGTGATTATTGTGCATAACCATGGTACATTAGATATTTTAATGCATTTTAATGATAAAAAAATGATAAAATGTGCATTTTTGATGTCGAACGACTTTTCTAATTTTACACCTAAGTTATGTGGCTACTCGGTGTTCTGAGCTTATGTATGCCTATTTTGGCAATGTTATGTTTCAGTTAAAACATGTTACTTAGCATGATTGTTTAGGCCTTACTGAAATGCAAAATAGCCATTGGGATGCATGTATATCTGAGATGACAATAATTATAATATGTATTAAAATGGTTAATAATGAGATAATTGTCTAGTTTAATGATGCCTATATAGTTAGATAACCTAGTATGGATAGGTTGACTGGTTAACTAGGATTAGCAGCTACAATGTTTACCTTCGGGAAGTAGGCCTATATGTCTGATGCGTTTTTGTGTCAAGCACCATGCTTTTGGGCTATTGTTTAACACTATATATGTGCGAGCTTTTAAGTTGATGCATTTTGTATCTAAGGATACCAATGCCTTTGGGTACACTATTTAAGCACCTTCAGGTAGTTCGTTATATGCTATCCAACCTTTAATAGTTATCTCTTTAGTATAGGCATAAATTAAACAAAATAATTTTAATAAAAACTATAAAGTCATTTTTACTTGATTAAGCATAAAATAATGTTAGGTGCATTTTAAATGATGAATTTTGTGCGACATTTTATGTTTTTGGTATAATGTCAGGTTAATTCCATTTATATAATGTACACGATATAATGTGGAGTTTTATACTTGTAAAATTGACTGTTGATGGATATAGAGTTCTGGAACCCGAATATGCAAAAATGACATGTATGTATGGTAATGGATCAAAATGCATGTTTTTATGCTTGTTGCCATATAATTTGAAGCCTGTGTATAGTTATGACCAATATATGAATACTTCAAGCATAATGGTTAGTTTTAACTATATTAATAACAATTCGGATATGTTTATGGATAAAATATAGTTTTTAGGTTATTAAAGGCAAGTAAATGCTCAATTTGCTTAATTATGTAGTTATCATAATGTGTGCATATGTATGGTTTGAAATGACTCACTTGACTTATATTGCATAAATGTATGCTTAACTTGCTATACCTAGTTAAAGTTATTACACCACTAAGAGAAAGCTTAGTGCATTGCCAATTTGCGATGTGTAGGTAAGATAGCAGTAGATTAGAGATAAAGCTTATACACTAGAGGAAACTTTTGAAGATAGCCTTTTTATAGGTATTTTTGATCATTTTGTAATAATGTAATGATGTTAATATAATATTGGTAGTGTGCTCTTGTGATTGTGAAGGGATTAGGCCTAATCTATCACTTTGGTTGCTTTTGTAACTAAAGTTGTAAAATTGTAAAAGTTTTATACTTCTTGCATGAATTGTGTGATAATTTGTAATGTGTATGTGAGAATGCTATTTGAGTTAAGCCTAAGGCTCTGTGTTTTCTGATGAAATTTAGAGGGTCAAGAGGACCCATATGAGATTGAGAAGTGCTATATGCTATTATAGAAGTGTTTTTAACAAGTTTACTATTTGGGAAAGTGTCCTAATACAACCATTATGATGTCGAATTTTTAGCACGATGGACCCATTAGTTGCATCATAAAGTGTGTCAAATTATTTTTAATGTTTTTACAACTCAATAAGTTATGGAATTATTTATATAATAAAAAGTTCTAAATTAATCATGTTTTATGAGTAGTAGGATATTATATCAGTGTGCAGTGGCGCTCCCTACTCGAGTTCAGTGTATTAATCGAGTAAAGGGTGCTATAATTTCTCTAAGGCAAGATTTAATTATGTTAGGTAAAAGAGAAGCTGTTGAAGCTGAACCCTATTTAAGTCATTGAAGTGGTGGAAAAAGGGGTGTTTTCACACCTTAAGTATATGGACTTGACTTAATTGATGCATGCCATGTGATTGTGCATGATTTTATATGGAAACATGTGTATGGAAAAGGTAAAAATTAGGGTTAGGCATGGAATTGATGTAAATGAATGGTATAAATATGTTAATGACATGAAAATAACCTTGTATGCATGATTTAGGTGAGAGAAACCAAGCGTAGGAGTGTATGTGTTATGTATGGCCAATGGTATATATGTATATGACATAACATGTGTACATATGTATGGCATTGACATGGAACTAAGATGGAAAAATCATGCTAGGAATGTGAATACAAATAAAAAGATATGTTGAATGGTAGTGTGGAAAATTGTGACTTAAAATGATATGTAATGGTGACATTGGAAATGGCATGTGAAATGGTGATTTGTATATGTGCAAATAATAGCACAACAATGATAGATGAGTCGATGATGAATTTAAGATATAATGGTTAGAGGAATAATGAACATATACATGATTAGAGATATAGAAACCATAATTTTGACAAATGACCAAATGAATAGTAACTTAAGGAAAAATGACCAAATGAATAGTGATTTTGCGAAAAACAACCTAAAATGGGAAAAAGTGTATGAATGTACTAGAAATGAACATATGAGCTATTAGTGACATGACATAAGATGAAAGATGAATAATGACTAGTAACTAAATAATAATGATTAGACTACAGTAGGCCTATTAGTTAGGCACCCACTAGATGGGTTGATTGATCAACTAGGGAGTTAGCAGCTACTAGGCAATTTGGTTCCTCTAGGGCCACTATTGTTTGATGGATGTGATAGGTGTAGCTATCCAGGATCTAATGTTGAACCCTACACACTTAGGTATCAGGAGGTCCACCTAGGCTGATCCCTACTACTCTGATGTTGAACCCTATACACTTAGGTATTAGGAGGTCCACCTAGGCTGATCCCTACTACACATTAGCTTCATATAGATATTGGGATGTCCTAAAGGGTTGATCCCTACTATCCTGATTGCAAATATTGGGAGGTCCCATGGGGCTAACCCCTACTATCTACCAGTTCAGTATTAGGGGGTTTCGATGAACTAATCCCTACTATTAGACTAGGTAAATGCAACTACTAAGGCCCAAAATATAGGCCACTACATAGCATAGATCCCACTATCCAGTGTCTTAAAGTGTAGTCTGTCTATCATAGGCCTGAATAACATTATACTTAAATAAACATAATACCACCTGACTAGTAAAAATGGCTATGGAATAAATACTTTTATTTAAATAAGTAAGTTAACTAGATGGAAAATGAATGGATTATTTGTATGACAAGGCATTGTAACTTATAGCACATAACTTGTAAAATAATAATAATAATAATAATATCGCATAGAAATGACCCTAGTCTGTGCTTGACTATATATGATTCATTATATGTACGAATATAATCATGACATGCATTTATTGTTTTAATTCCACCATTAAGTGTATACTCAACATGTCAGTGTCTTAATACGTAGGTCTTAGATAGGGTTAGCTATTCATCTTCATCCAATGCAATGTAGTAGTTATTGAGTTCTTTTGTAATATATTTTTGTACTTTAATGGTTATTAGTAGAAATAAACTTATGTATATTAGGAGTTTAGAAATAGATATTTGATGTATATTATAGATATATATATGGATGTCTGTATAATAAACTACATAATCTGTGCAGATCTGATACTATGATGAGAATATATGCCTATTCAGTTGTTTAGAAACTATGGGTCTAAGACCTTATGACTATTGTGTGACTGTGTTTAATGGTGGATTTTGAGGACTAGAAGGGTTTAGGTATTGGAGTTTGAGCTTGTAATTATTATAGAAGTGTTTTATGTATGGAAAAATTTTTGGTTTTCACTTATATAGCGATTATACTACCCAAATTTATATAAATTGGATAATAGACCTAAAATAGGATTTTATCAATCTAAGATAGTTTGTATTAAGATATTATCTTAGAATATAGGAAAAACTTGGATAACATGCCTTCATAAGTAACAAAGCGATTAGTGTTAAATGAATGAGGCTTAGGGAAATCTAAGAAAGGGTGACCTATGAGAAGTAGCACTCTTTGTCTAGTTCCTTTGAGAATAGGCAGGGGTTGTTACATTGAGTGGTATCAAAGTAGGTTTAGGAGTTCCCAGGCATATTATACATGAGTGTAAAGGTTTAGGATTCTATATTTATGAAAAAGCTACATTGCATGAAGTTGATAAGTTATTTTCTATATAGTGATACACGATGAGTGAATGGACCCCTCTAGAACAGGGCAAAGAGGTTGCTAATAATGCTCTCCCACTATCCATGGCCTAAAGGTGAGTGCAGCCACACTACAGTCCAGTGATACTGCTTACCAACCACCACCATAGCTACCACCACAACCATAGCCTTAGGCTCAAGCCTCACCAGCATTATTGCAATAGATAGTAGAGCTACTGAGGCATACTTCTTCTCCACCACCTTTAGCTCCTACACAACCTCCACTAGCCCTAGCAGCATTGTAAAAGACTTACCTAGAAAGGTGAAAAAGATAGGACTAGGGGATTTTCTAGGTGCAAGGGAGGATGATGCTATAAGAGTTGAATATTGGTTGGAGTGGACTATGAGGATTCTAGAGCAATTAGAGCACACAGATGAAGGAAGCTAAAAATGTGCAACCTCTCTCCTCCAAAAAGATGTCTTCTATTGGTAAGACAAAATAAAGAGGAGGAATGTAGTAATAGAGATTACTTGGGACTACTTTCTGAAGGAGTTCCATAAGAGATACATTCTAAAGTCTTATAAGGCCAAAAGGAGACAAGAATTTTTGGACATGAAATAGGGGCGGAGATCAATGTTAGAATAGGAGGACTTTCCTACTTGAGTAGATACGTTAAGGAGTTCTTGCCTATTAAAGAAGAACACTGTAAGTGGTTCAAAAAGAGACTCAATATCGAGCTGCAAATACAAATTGGCACTATAAAGATAAGAGATTTTTTAGCATTGGTGGCTATAGCATATGACATAGATGATATGATGCAGGAAGAGAAGGAGCTATTTTAGAAGCAAAGATCATTTATAGCTAGCTAGATGAGCTTAGCTCTAGAAGGGGCTATAAGACAGGGGGAGTTCCAACCTAAATAACAGTCTCAGAGATAGTTGGGATAGCAGTCTTAAAGGTAAGGCTTACCCTAGAGGTCAGGTTAGGCCCTTCCTCCTTGGCCTTGACTATCCTAGTAGGCCTCGAGTGCTTTAGTGTCTAAAGCTAGAAGTGCACCACTGACATGTGGAAGCAGCAATAGGATATATTAGGGACAGTGCTAGTAGAACAAGAGAGGAGAATGCTTCATTTGTGGAGCTAGAGACCACTTTTAGTGGAATTATCCTCAAAGACAACCTAAGGTTACACATACCTAGGCATCATTCATAATAGCACCTAGTAGAGGATTGAAACAGACGAGGTAAGAATAGCTAAATACTAGCCAAAGGATGGGATTAGAGACTAGAGCTCTAGTACAACATTATGCCATCTGTGCATGAGAGGAGGCTAAAGCACTATATGTTATTACTGGTAATTTTTACTTATTTTATATGCTTGTGTTAGCATTAATTGATCTTGGTTCCACACATTCCTATATTTGTAGTACAGAAGGATGAGTTAAGGGACTAGAGCCATAGTGTATAGACTTAGACATCTATGTGAGCAACTCGATTTGGTAGAGTGTGACAGTGAAGACAATTTATAGATATTGTCCTCTAATAATTGAAGATAAGACATTTCCAGTAGATCTAATAGAACTTCCCTTTCATGAGTTTGATGTTATAATAGGCATGGATTAGCTATCAGAAAATAAGGTAGTGATTGATTATGAGAGTAAAAGGTTGAGTTTATAGAAAATAGATATAAAAGTGGTAATAGTTATAGGTAAAAGAAATTCCTTGTCAAATATCATTTCAGCCATTATAGCCAGCTAACTAATTTGGAAAGGATATAAAGCATTCTTAGCTTATATGGTGGATACCAGTACCACAACAACTAGCCTTGATCAGACACTAGTGGTATTAGAATTTCCTTATGTATTCCCAGATAAACTACTAGGATTACCACCACACCCAGGGCTAAACTTTGAGATTGAGGTATATCTTAGCACAAACCTATTGTCTATCACTCATATAGAATGGCACTAGTAGAATTGAAGGAGTTAAAGGTGCAGTTGTAAGAAATATTGGATAAAGGCTTTATTAGGCCTAGTGTCTCACTTAGGGGAGAACCTATACTATTTGTGAAAAAATAAGATAGGTCGCTTTAGTTATGTATCGATTGTAGGCAATTGAATAAAGTAACAGTTAAGAATAAATATCTATTGCCTAGAATAGATGATCTCTTTGACCAATTGCGAGGTGTTTGCTTCTTCACTAAAAGAGATTTAAAGTTAGGGTATCATCAGTTATGGATTAAAGAGACTGATATTCCTAAAACTACCTTTAAGACTCGATATGGGCTTTATGAGATCCTAGTGATGCCATTTGGGCACACTAATGCCTCGACAGCCTTCATGCATCTAATGAACTTCATTTTCAAACCTTATTTGAACTAGTTTGTCATGGTGTTCATAGATGATATTTTGGTATATTCCAGGACTCAGGAGGAATATGAGCAGCACCTTAGAATTTTGTTGCAGACCTTGAGGGAGAGGTAGTTATAAGCTAAATTGAGCAAATGTGAGTTTTGATTTTAAGAAGTAACTTTTCTAGGCTATATTACCTTAGCTGAGGGTATCAAAGTGGACATGACTAAAGTTAAAGTTTTACTAGAATGGAATTTTACCAAGAATGCAATAGAGATTCGAAGCTTCCTCTGATTGGCAAGATATTAATGGGGGTTTGTAAAGGGTTTTTTGATGATTGCAGCTTCACTGACATGACTATTAAGAAAAGATGTGAGGTTTGAATGGATTGACAAATGCCAAGCTAGTTTTCATAGTTAAAAATAATGTTAATGGAGGCTCCTATTCTTACTCAGCTTGAACAAGGGAAGGAGTTTGTAATATACAGTGATGCCTCACAAAATGGACTTGGTTGTGTTTTTATGCAGGAAGGTAGGGTGATTGCATATGCCTCCATGCAATTAAAGTTGCATAAGAAGATTTACCCCATAAATTATTTAGAATTGGTTGCCATTATGTTTGCATTAAAGGTGTAAAGACATTACTTATATGGAGAAAGATGCCATATTTACACTGATCATAAGAGTTTGAAGTACCTACCTACACAAAACAAATTGAATCTCAAGCAATGATGATAGATGGAGTTAATCATGGAATATGATTGTTTGATCAACTACCATCTAAGAAATGTTAATGTGGTTACAGATGCCCTGAGTAAGAAACTCATTGCCACCCTAAAGCTTATTCATGCTAGAGTGGAGTATATAATAGAAGATGCCTTTTTTTGCTGAATAGCAAACTTAGCTTGATTTTAAGCAGCAGATAAAGGAAGCCCAGTTGAGAGATGAATAAATGTTATAAAACATAAGTAAAGTCAAAGAGGGGAAGACTACATGGTTTTAATTGGGTGTAGAAGGAACCTTATACTATTAGAACATGCTAAGTATAACAAAAGTGGATAGATTAAAAATGCAAATCTTGAAGAAAGCTCATGAAGCTTTATACTCTATGCACTTAGGAAGCACGAAGATGTATCTTAATTTGAAACCCCACTATTGGTGTCTAGGAATGAAGTGAGAAATAGCTAAACATGTAGCTTAGTGCTTGACTTGTTAGTAGGTGAAACCTAAAAATTAGATTCCTTCTAGCTTGTTACACCTAATAGCAATCTTAGAATAGAAATGGGAGAAGATCACCATTAATTTTGTAATGAAGTTGCCATAAACAAGAAGTAAATGTTACATTTTATGGGTGATAGTGGGTAGATTAACCAAAATTGCTTACTTTATTCTAGCATGGATGGATTATTAAATAGAGAAGCTGGCTTGACATTATATTAATGAGATTATACATCAACATGGAGTACTAATAGCCATCATTTCAAATCGAGACCCGAGGTTCACTTTTAGATTTTGGAAGAAGCTATAGAAAGTAGTGGGTACTCGTCTGACATATAGTAGAGCATTTCACCCTCAGTTGGATAGATAATCAGAATGGGTGGTACAAGTGTTAAAAGATATCCTATGAGTTGTGCAATAGAGTATAGAGGTAATTATGATCAATATCTATCATTGGTTTAGTTTGCTTACAACAACAGCCACCAAGACATCTTAGGAATGGCACCTTGTATAGCATTACATGGTAAAAGGTGTAGAACTCCCCTTTGTTGGAGTGAAGTGGGGAAAGGTAAGATTATGGGATCTAACTTGATCAGGGATACAAAAAGAGAAGTTTAAGATTATAAGAGATAAACTAAAAGCCACCTCAGATCGACAGAAATCATATATAGATTTGAAATGGAGAGACATTGAGTATGAAGTCCGTGACTAAGTTTCTTGAAAGTTTCACCATGGAAGAAGATGCTTAGATTTCGTAAAAGGGGAAACTCAGCCCTAAGTTCCTAGGTCCTTACAAGATCATAGAAAATGTGGGACCTTTGGCATATAGATTGGCATTGCCTTCTGAGCTATAACTAATCCATGATGTGTTTCATGTATCGATGTTGAGGTGAAATAGATTGGATCCATCACATGTGATAGCTATAGAAGAGATGCAATTACAACCAAACTTAGCATATCAAGAAGAGCCGATGCAAATTTTTGCTAGAGAAGTAAAGCAACTAAGAAACAGGTTAAGCCCTCTAGTGAAAGTGCTATGGAGACACCAAAACACCACATAAGCCATATGGGAAAACAAAGAGCAAATGAAGGCCCAATACCCATATCTATTCACAATAGGTAATTTTGAGGACAAAATTCTTTAAGAGGAGAAGAATCGTAATGCCTATAACTTGAAGTTTCATAAACAGTACCTTATGACATGAATAGTGTTCTTTGTCAGTTAGGGCACCTTAATAAGGCCAGAAAGGGGCATATTGGTCATAAAACTTTAATGGGCCAGAAAATGGATAAAATGAAATAATTTAAAAATTTAGCAAAACTAATAAATCATTCCGAATTAAGAACTAGTGAATAGTGACATAAAATGAGGTTGTGTTAGGACAGTCCTAAGATGTGCCCGAACAAACCCAAAAATACCATACCCTAAACCTCAAAAATTCCAATCTACATGGTGGTGAAGGAATTTTAATTTTTTTAGGCCATATGTTATTTATTTAGAATATTTTATTTTTAGTGATTGAATAGTAATTATGGTTACCGATGGAATTTTGACTTGAAATTTTATGAGTCACTTAATGACACTAATCAATGATTTTTAAAATAAAATGGCTACTTTTAGAGGTCCAAATAAATTTTTATGAATTTTTGAAGGTTAAATCACAATTGAGAGAATATAAACCATTAAATCACCATGTGGTGTGTTCTGAGTCATCCACTCCACTAATATATAAGGGTGTGAAAATATAGGGGTGCCATATGTGCCAACCCACCTGCCACCATTCTCTTTTCTCCGTTGTCTAATGCTATTAATGCTTTCTCTCTCCCCTATTTTTTCTTCACTTTTTCCTCAATTCTAGAATATTTCCTCTAAATGTCATATGCTTTTTAGCCTTCATAGTCTTTTGAATCTAATTTAAGTGACAAAAAAAAAAGAAGGCTAGAAAGTGAGATTTTGATACTTGGTGAATAGTGTCAAATTTGGGTGAAAGTAGCCTTATCCTAATTTTTATTTTTGTTTTAGGTAGTTTAGGTAATCTTAAGAAATTCCATGGTTTTATAATTGAATTTCGAGTTACATAAAATTTTTAGAAATTTTTCTAAGGCAAGATTTGATTATGTTAGGTCAAAGAGAGGGTGCTAAAGGAAAACCCCATTTAATAACTTGAAGTGGTAGAAAAAGGGATGTTTTCACATCCTTGGTATGTGAACTTGACTTAATTAATGCATGCCATGTGATTGTGTATGATTTTGTATGGGAACATATGCATAGTAATGGTAAAACTTAGGGTTAGGCATGGAATTGATATAAATGAATGGTATAATAATATTATTGACATGAAAATAACCTTGTATACATGATTTATGTAAAAGAAACTAAGTGTAAGTGTGTGTGTTATGTATGGTTGAATGGTATGCATGTATGTGTTGTAATGTGTGTACATGTGTATGGCATGCCATGCATGGCATTGACATGGAAATGAGATGGAAAAATCATACTAGGAATGTTAATACAAATAACAAGATGTGTTGAATGGTAGTTTGGAAAATTGTGACTTAAAATGATGCAATGGTGACACTGGAAATGGCATATGAAATGGTGATTTGTATGTGTGCAAATAATAGCACAAGAATGATTGATAAGTCGATAATGAATTTGGGATATAATGGTTAGAGGAATAATGAATATATGTCGACTATGATTAGTGATATGGAAAGGATAATTTTGATAAATGACCAAATGAATAGTAACTTAAGGAAAAATGACAAAATAAATAGTGATTTTACAAAAAATGACCTAAAATGGGAAAAAGTGCATAAATGTACTAGAAATGAACATATGAGCTATTAGCAACATGAAATAGGATAAAAGATGAACAATGATTGGTAATTGAATAATAATGATTAGACTATAGTAAGCCCATCAGTTAGACACCAACTGGATGGGTTGATTAGTCAACTGGGGAGTTAGCAGCTAATAGGCAGTTTGGTTCCTCCGTAGCCACTGTTGTTTGATGGATGTGATAGCTACAGCCATCGAGGTTTTGTTGTTGAACCTTGCACACTCGAATTTTGGGAGATCCATCTAGGCTGATCCCTATAACTTCAATGTTGGTTCTCATTGACTTAATGTTGATATTGGGAGGTCTCATAGGGCTAATCCCAACTATCTTGCTTGTAGATATTGGGAGGTCCCACGGGCTGATCCTTGCTATTTGCCAGTCCGGTATTAAGAGGTTCTGGTGAACTGATCCCTACTAACAGACCAAGTAGGTACAGCTATCGAGGTCCAAAATGTGAGCCACTGCATGTCATAGATCCCGCTATTTGATATCATAGAGTGTAGTTTGTCTATCATGGGCTTGTATAACATTATACTTAAATAAACATAATACCAGTTGACTAGTAAAAATTGTAATGGAATAAATACTTAGATTTAAATAAGTAAGTTTACTAGATAGAAAATGAATAGATTACTTGCATGAGAAGGCGTTGTAACTCATAACACATAACTGGTAAAATAATAATAATATTGCATGGAAATTTCCCTAGTATATACTTGACTATGCATGAGTCATTATATGTATGAATATACTACGACATGCATTTATTGTTTCAATTCCACCACTGAGTGTATACTCTGCGTGTCTGTGTCCTAATGCACAGGTCTTAGACGGGGTTAGCTGTTTAGGCTCATCTAGTGTAGTATAACGGTTGTTAAGTTCTTTTGGTGTATATATTTGTACTTTAATGTTTATTAGTAGAAATGAACTCATGTATATCAGGAGTTTAGAAATAGACAGTTGATATATATCATAGATACATATATGGATGCCTATATAATAAACTGCATGATCTATATAGATCTGATACTATGATGAGAATATATACCTGTTCTGCTATTTGGAAATTATGGGTTTGTGACCTTGTGACTATTGTGTGACTATGTTTGATGGTGGATTTAGAGGACTAAAAGGGTTCAGCTATTGGAGTTTGAGCCTGGGATTATTATAGAAGTGTTTTATGTAGGGAAAATTTTTTGGTTTTCACTCAGGGTAGCTGTTATGTTGGCTAAATTTCTATAAATTAGATAACATACCTAAAATAGGATTTTATCAATCTATGATAGATAGTATTAA
>CANXYI010269932.1:0-16820 GCA_948208565.1 Hura crepitans | reverse complement strand
ACCCTTAACATGCAATTCTAATGCACATAATTAACTTTCAATTTTTGGATCCCACATGGTTGAATTTAGTTTATTTTGCAACACTTGCAAAATTAACATGCCATGTATGCTTAGCTTCATGAAATTTTAAATATCGCAATTTATCTCATTAATCCAATTAATCAAATTAATTCCATATTTAAATGTCTTATTTTAAAAACCATTTCCAAAAATAAAAATTTTCCAATCCAATTAAAAATTATTTTTGGGATTCTCAGGTTACATATACTTGAAAATGTTGATTTTCTTCTAACTATTGATCCAACCAATAATTAATTTTCAAATTTAACTATTTAATCTTAAATTTTTATCAATTCTAATAGTAAATTTCAAAATATATTTTAAAATTATTTAATTTGAATTTTTCGAAAGCACTAATGCCAAAAATTCAATTTCTAGCATTTACGGATAAACCAATTTACATTATTTTGTAAAATAATTGTTGCAAATGATTTTGGACTAATTCCAGCAAGCATAAACATATAAAATCATAAACAATGACCAACAAAATTAATTCAAATTAATTAATCCAATTAATCAACTCAAAATTAATTTGTTGATCATTACTAATAGTGAATACAGTATATGTTCATATAACTATTATAAAAATATTAACCCAATTCACATGCAATTAGTTTTAGACATTCAAAATATTCAAATTAACTTCATAATTATCTAATAATCATGAACAAATAGGTCTAAAAAGGAAGTAAAATTAAAATTTGACACCATTAATAAAATCTTAACCAATTTTATAGGAGCTGTCAATAACCAAAATTATTTTCAAATAATTCGTTTAGTTATCAAATAAAATTCAATTTTATTTAACAGCTTTAGAATTACTTTTCAATCACTTAAGAACTTATAAAAAATAATTTGGGACTGTAAAATTAAAAGAAATTGTTCAAAAAATTTGCCCTAATTTAGCCATTTTCTACAGTGAAAAATAGTTTAAAAATTATTTTAACTATTTTCTAAAAATACCAAATAAAATAAAATTTTATTGCCCAGCCCTAGAATTAAATTTTTTTCCCTTAAAAACTTGGGAAAAATAATTTGGAGCTGAAAACATTAAAAATTAGACTAAACAAAATTTTCTAAAACTAGTCAACAGATATTGTTAGAACCCAAGTTTACTGTTCAATTAATTATTTTAATTATGAAATAAAATTTAATTTTATTAATCAGTCACATATTTAAACTTTTGAATTTTAAGAGCCTAAAAATAAAATTTAGGGCTAAAACTAATTAAATAACTAATAGAACCAAACAACAACATTCTAGTTGACCAACATAGTAAATATTTACAATTTTGGTTCATTCAAACATATAAAATCCCAAAAAATTTACAAAGCTAGAAATAAAATTATTTCTAATTAGTTTTAATCCATATCTAATCATTACAAAAAGGAATAAAACCAAAAAAGCATGCACCAAATTCAAACAAAAATTTTAAAGCTTAACCGCAAGATACTGACAAATTACGATAGTTTTCAATTTTTCGATATAACCTGGCTCTGATACCATTGTTGGTTCCTATGAACTCATGCGCAATGGAAATAAAACATCCATGGAACCCCAAAAAAGATTGAAATATCAAAAAATTGAAAAATAAAAATTTTATAATTGATGAAATCACAGGATAAAAATTTACCGTAAATTCTCTACATGATTCCAACATGCAACTTTCCTTTTCTTCTGCTCTTCTCACTAGGTTGTCACAAACCATAGTGATCCTTAGTTGAGAACACCTCCAAGATAATCCACATAAGAAGTTCTTAGAAGAGAACAACTTGAAAATCCAAGTTCTAGTAGGATTGTCAAGCGGATGAAGAAAGAAGAAGAAATTTATGAGTTTTTAATTGTTCTATGCAGTAATTTCTGCTATAGAAAATGTGCCCGTGGTGGCTACTGCATTAAGGCTTATTTATATCATAAATAAATCCTATTTAGGTCAGATTTTAATACTTAAAATCTACACTAAGTCAGACTAGAATGGACCTATCAATTGGGCCTTTTTTTTGCCCTATGCGCATAAGCCTTTTAATGGGCTTATGTGCAATCAACTTTGGTCCCACTTTCAATAAATCCTATGTGGCACTCCTAGACCCCATTTGGGTTAATAATTACTTTGATTTAAAGTTTTTAAAACTTTTAAAAGCCCATAAAAAAATCAAATACAAGAACAATTAAAATTTAGACTCAGCAAGGCCTAAGTCTAAAAACCTTGATTTTCTGGACTTTTCATTTGCAAATAAACCCAAAGCCTATTTGTTTATTTCTTCTTCTTAATTCATCTTACAATGATATCTCATATCATTAGAACATTCAATCCCATTGAATCTTCCTTAAACTCCTTTAATGTGTGTGACCCTATGGGCTTTCAAAATAACTTGGCAGTATATAATGAATTAGAGTCCTAGTCCAACTGAAACTCTATAGATTCAATCTTATTGAATCAATATCAATTCACTAATTGATATATCACTTGTATAAAAGTCAAATACCTAAGTTCTGAAAAGTCAAGTGGTTTGACTTAATCCTTCCATATACAGTTATGGTGCAATAAACAACTTTCACCATCTTTTATCCCATCCAGTTTAGAGTATGGACTTGTGTCAACTCAAACCTTAACTAAGTATGTCTAATTAAGGCTTGGACATATTATTATGATAATTTCACCTTTATTCCAAAATGCCCTTTGCGAATCCCATTCACACACGGCATCTTACTTTGGCCAAAGATTCTTGAATAATGATTACTCATTAGAACTGTGAGATAAACTCCCCACTATAATCTGGGGTGGTGAATCCTTTGTTGATTACTACCCTATCCTCAAATATGTCATGCCATACCCAAGCACCTTGTTATGTGTACTTCTTGTTTGAAGTAAAAATTTTAGAGTTAGAGTATGTCACTCCATATTTATGATAGTTAGTGATCTCAAGTTTAAGGATACTTACAGCACTAATATGATAAGATACTTTCACTAACATAGATTAAGTATTCATGTCAAGATCTCATAGTGGGTCTCTGATGTACTTACTTCTCAAGTAAACATCCATATGTTAACTACAAGCATCTTTATGCTTACAACTTGTGAGAATTACTATTTGATCTAATCAAGAAGTATAACATATACTGATCTATCCACATTAACAATGTCTCATCTTATTAATATTATGATTAGGGATATTTAGGTATATCACATTTGCATACAATAAGAGTCTCACATCATGAACAATTTATGATTTTCTCTGCACTATGATTTTATACCAGGGACTTTATAACATGATTTAAAATATTGCAAACAATTATAAGTAATATATAAAAGTACCATGATATAAAGAGAAATACCTTTTACATTAAGTCACAAGGTTTAAATACATGAATATAACCTTATTACATAAGCTCTATGGCATACATCTAACATGAACATCAATTTACCCTTTTTTGTCCAAATAGTTGTAGCAATTGTCTTGTGTTGCATAACCAACCACTGCTTGCTGCTTACGAGTGCTACTATCTATGTCTACCTTCCTTTATGAGGTATTGTTGTCCTTCTAAGTAGCAATAGTAGTATCCCCTTTACACTTCTGCATCTCCTCTTTTTTCCATTCCATTTGCACCACTATTTATCGATGCCCACACCATTGTAGAAATTCAATCAAGCTCAGTAGCTTGTAGTCATCAATCTGCCATGGTGGCAATACACTTCGCTTGTGTGCTCCTTCATAAATTCTTGGCTCCTTCTCATTGTTGTCCTCCCTCTTACCAATTTTCTATCTTTCTTTCCCCTTTTTTCCTATCGGGTTATTCTCCTTCTTCTTCTCCTTCTTTTTTCTTTTTTTTTTCTTTTTTTTACCCTCTAAAATTAAACCAACCCTTTCCTTTTTCCCCTTTCACTTATTCATATATCTCTCCCCTATTCTTATGTAGTACCCATACTTGTACTAGTCTTTACTATTGTTTTTATTCTTATTTATTTATTTATTTGTTAATCTTTACATACATGTTGATGGTTCGGTAATCTGGTTAATTAGTTAACATCTCACTAAATTAATAAACCTCTTATTATGTTTAATTATGCCCATTAGATCACTTAGTAGTCACTTAGTCCTTTTTCGGATGTCACATGTTCTAACAAATGAAAATAGCTCAAAAAAAGGATGAGAAGCTACAAAGCATAGTAAGACAAATCCAAAAGAGGAATCTAAGTGAGTATGAAGTGAAAAGATGGCGAAGTGTACTATAGGGGAAAGCTATACATGTTTAAAGATGATGAGCTAAAGAGATTAATCCTAGATGAGGCATATAATAGTTCATATGTTATACATCCTAGTATTACTGAGATTTACTAAAATCTAAAAACCCATTATTAGTGGTCAGGTATAAAAAGAGAGAGATAGCAGAATATGTGACCAAGTGTTTGACATGTCAGTAAGTTAAGGTTAAACATCAAGTTTTGTTAGGATTACTGCGACCTTTAGTAGTATCTGAATGGAATTGGGATAAGATAGTGATGGATTTTGTGATTAGCCTATCTTTGAACCAAAATCATGATGCAGTGTAGGTAATAGTCGATAGATTGACTAAGTCAACTCATTTCTTACCAGTCAGAACTAACTGCTTTTTGGAGGCTTTAACAGAAATATATATCGAGGGCTAGTCAAATTGCATAGGGTACCTACATCAATTGTTTTTTATAGAGAGTCGAGGTTTACTTTGAGGTTTTGGAAGAATTTGCATAAAGCTTTAGGTACAAGATTGAACTTTAGTATGACTTTCCATCCATAAATAAATGGATAATTAGAAAAAGTCATACATGTAATCTTTGAAACTAATGAGTTATTTTTCATCTAAGACATGTGAATGATAAAGTGTGTTGTGTTTAAGTGCTTTAGGATATGCTTAGAATTTGTGTTATTGACTTTAAGTGCAGTTGAGATAGATACCTCTCATTGATTAAATTTGCTTATAATAACAACTATCAAACTAGTATCAAAATGGCCCCATATGACGCACTTCATAGAAGGTAATGCAGAACACCCTTACATTGGGTCGAGCTCAATGCGGATAAAGTTATGAGATTGAATTTGACCATATAGATTGAAAAGGTGGTGAAAACTATCAAGAACAATTTGAAAATCACCTCAAATAGGCAAAGGTTTTATGTAGACTTGAAAATGAAAGATATAGAGTATGAGGCTAGTGATAAAGTTTTCTTAAAAGTTTTAAATTAGAAAAAGGTTTTTCACCTTAGTTGAAACCTATGTTCATCAACCCATATGAAGTTACTGAATGCATGGGACTAGTAGCTTATCAACTAGCTTTACCACTAGAGTTGAAAAAGATGACAAATATTTTCTATGTATCAATGTTGAAAAGGTATCGGTTAGATCCTTCACATGTGATTATGTTAAATCAATGGAATTATAGCTAGATTTGAATTATGAGGTGGAATTATTCAAGATCTTGGCTAAAAAGATTAATCAATTGTGAAACAAGAGAATTCCATTGGTTAAAGTGTGACACCTCTTATTAGGTCCGGTCGCTAAGCCGACTAAGAAGTGGACACACAAAAGCATTATCCGAATTCAACTAGCTATTATACCAAAACTAGGAGTTTAAAACATCTGTTATAAATAATTATCTTATGAAAATATGGATTATCAAAAACTTTTCAAAAGCATGGTCACAATTCACTCTTGAGAATCCTCGTGTTGAAAATCTAGCAGCATAATGGTTGTATCGGGACACTATCCCAAAAATAAATAGTAACCTGCGCATCAAAACAAAACTTCTATAATCATTTTCATCATTTCCCTAACTCTGTGATCCTTTGATCACTCCAATAGCACACAGCAACACAAACATATCAATTTTAACCTCAAGAAGAGATATCATATAACACAAACAATATAAATCAACTTTAAAATACTTTACAAACCATAAAATCCAAAAAGATTACATTATATATAGTTTAGGCCCATTTTCCCTTAATACATCATATAAGTGCTTAACCTTATACATCACGTAATTTTAGATACAAAAGCTAAAATTATGCCAAAAGAAATAGTCTTCTCTCAATAATCTTAAAGTCCCAAGACTTGTGCTCAAACTGTCACTTTATCTATGCAACAAAAAACAAATGATACACTAAGCAATAGCTTAGTGGTGTAATCAAATTAACTTATGCATAAATGGCTTTATATCAATATACAAAATGTATATGAACATAATCATTCATTATATCACATTATATGCAATAACATGCATTAATCAATAACATGACATAAATCATGCACATAACTCATCACAGGTCATGCATTAAACATAAACCATATCACAACCATATAATCATGTATTATTTTATTAACATCTATTAAACTTTTTTTATTATGCCTATTTTAAGATAAAATGAATATCCTATAGATAATAGAATCA
This sequence comes from Hura crepitans, assembly GCA_948208565.1. Lineage (NCBI taxonomy): Eukaryota > Viridiplantae > Streptophyta > Magnoliopsida > Malpighiales > Euphorbiaceae > Hura > Hura crepitans. Next base: position 10,334 of record CANXYI010269932.1, on the reverse strand, counting down.
TAGTGTGTAGTGGCCCACATTATGGACCTTACAATTGCTGCACTAGTATAAGTGTGCAGTGGCCCTTCTAGACCTTAACGACTACTACACTAGTATAGGATATATGCAGTGGCCCTATTGGACTTTAGCAGTGACTACACCCACATAGATCTGAAGATAAAAAAAATATAAGCCCGTGGGTCAGACATTTAGTGGACCCATGGACCAAATGCATCAAGGCACTGAGGAACCCTTACAGCTACTATAAAACTCCCTAGTTGACTGATTAACCTATCCATACTAGGTTATTTCTTATGTGGGCTATTAACAGTTTACTTTTAGTTACACCGCTTTAATTTAAGTGGAACATAGCTTTTAATTACTTTGGTTTAATCAACACATTGCTAAATCAGGAAAATGTATTATAAGCCTTTAAGCGTATTATATCATGCAATTGACCACATTTTGAAGCTATATATCAACACACATACATCACACATTAATAACATTACATTTCCTCTTATAAGCATTATTGATTTATTATGTCATGAAATTTGCCATATTCATCCATATAATTGCATAAGCTCATTCAAGATGCATTATGCTCAATTCTCATTATAAAACATATCATAGCTTTACATGATATTGTAATCCCTTATATAGGCACATAATATGTCTCAAACATATTATTGCCACATACATAACCATTCGGCCATGATATCTTACATATACTCAACTTCATCACATTCACATTTGCATTATGCCTCATAAATATTTCACACACTTACAAGTAAGCTAAACATTTAACTACTTAACATACATGTGTTACTCATGTATTATCTCAACTTAAGCACCATTTTTTTAAAGTTTATACACATTATTATTATTGTGTTTATACATTTCCCTTAACAAGCACAAATTCAAAGTTACATTTTCATATGCATGTCACTAGGCCATTCGGCCAAAGTATCATAAATGCTCATAAATACATTCACCTATAACATACATCTTTTATCACATATTTAAGCATATATATCATCATTTATCCATTCATTGTCATAATGCCTCAAATAGTCAAACATACATAATTAAGTATACATCAAGGATCATTTAACCACTAAGCCTCATGCCTCATCATCCATCATGAATTCATCATACATGACTTAATTTATGCCCAATCATGCATATGAATCCATACATGAGCATATAACATATCTAACAAGCATTATCAAGCATAAATACATATGTATGCCTTTATGTTCATCCAACCATGCATCCATTTACAAGGCATCTATTCATTTCAATCCCATTATTTACTCAATATGCATCCAATATCTCATATAACATGTGTTTACAGCATAGCCATACATAATTCATCAATTACTTACACCCATACAAACTTACATAATGTACATTCTCTATGTATATCAAGCAATGTATACAACCATACACATATTTAGCAATTCAATTACATCAATAATCATCACAAATACCGATTAACATGGCTAAATTTATTAATACCATTAATTAGGCATTTTCCATACAATTACCTATTTTTACATGATAATGCACATATTTGTATTACAACATTAGTATGACTTCTACCCTATTTCCATGTATTCAAACCATATTAAAAGCATTATCATACATCTCATTTACCATTTAACATAATCAATTTCAATAATACACATAAATGGGCATTTTACACGTAATTACTCAAATTGGCATATTATGTATAATTAGGGCATTTATTAATTAATCACAATTTAACTCAATTACACATACTAAAAGGGTCATAATACACTCCCTAGGACCACCTATGCCTTGTCTTTCCCTTTATCTTGAGATTTCTCACCCTGCTCAACTGCAGATTACAGACTCTTTTTGTTAAAATTCGTAATAAATCACACAAACATTAAAATTGAAAACCAACCACATATAATGACTCCTAGGCACTCAAAAAACATAAGAAAAATATCAGGATTTGAAAATTCTTACCCGAATCTAAGATGATCACTATTAATCAAGCTTAAAAATCGAGTAATTCCTCTAATTTTTCTCGAATTTTTCACTCAAATTGACATCTAAAGGTCATAAAGGTGTTTATATTTTGGTTAAACGAAAGAAATTGAGGCTATAATGAAGGATTGCAATCAAAAAAATGGAACGAGTAAACCCCATGGATGCTGTCGACTAAGGGAGGGAGGAGAGGAGAGGTGTTTTTATGGAGTTTGACCAAAAATAAGAAAACTTGACCTATTTATACTTTTTTTTTAAAAAAAAAAAATTATTTTCTTTTCATTTTTCTCCTCTCTTTTCTCCTATTTTCCTTCTATTTAACCTCAATTTAATCCCAAATAAACATGCAAAAATTCAATTAATTTTGGCCCCATAACCCTTTTTAAAATCAGAACTCGAAAAACGAGAAAAGTCGAATTAAATTGCTACTTTTTATATTATTCGATTTTCTTAAAAATACTTCCCGACATCTAAAAATTCCAATTCTAGCACCAATAGACTAATTAGAATTTTTAAGTATCAGCTTGTATTAATCCTAAAATTTTCTGAGCAACTTTTGAATATTTTACGATTTATCTAAAATTAGGTTACTATTCATGTGATACTGCCATAAAATTTAACTATCATTTTTAACTACCTAAACGATCTCATTTTGACTTTAAATTTCACCCAAAAATATTTTATAATTAATACTTTCATTCAGTAGAATTAGTACCCTTGACTCGGGAAACACTATTCACATCTTAGGAAGTGCTATTCATAACACCAGAATTTTTTGGATGTTACATAAAGTGTTATGGAGGAATCATAATATTGAAGAAGCTACATAGGAAAGAGAGGACATCATAAGGCTTCAGTACCTATATCTTTTTTATTCAAGCAATTTCGAAGAGAAATTTACTTTACAAGGGAAGGATTGTGATGCCCTAAATTTGCCTAAGAAAATTTAATTTAAAAACAATAAAAACAAATTAAATAAGGAGAAAATAAAATTTAAAATATTTAAAGCAAAAAAATTTCTACACATAATTTTAATAGAATGAATAAAATAAAATTAGAAAAGTAAAAATGACATGTTGATATATATGCATGTGAGCCTTTTTATTGGTTTTTATGAGTTAATCTCAACCATCCAAGTAAGGCATATAAATAGGGTCAAAAAATCTACCTTTAAACAAAAAGAAAATAATGATAATCGGTTTCTTCTTTCTCAATAATCTTACATTCATTGAACACTCAAGAAACACTAAATAATTAAGGGAACATGAATCAATCTTCAATATAATTTCTTATATTTGTTCATTGCTACTTTCCTTTCATTTTAATTGTGTATTTTGGTGTATTTTTGTTATGTTGAAGAAAAAGCAAGAAGAAGGCTAAATGAACCATCGTTGAAGGCTAAAAAGCTTTTTAATTTGTTCTAATCACTATAAAATATGTAAGTGCTTAAACAATTTTTTGTTTCCCTAACTTCTATGCATGAATTATTAGAGTTTGCTTTTTATGGGAAATTGGAATTTTGAGTTGAGTTCTTATGTTAGTTGAGTGTTTTTTAATGTGATTTATTAGGTTGGAATGTGTTATAATTTGTGTATGTTGTGTATGAATTGATTTGAGTACAATTTGGCGCGATTTGGAGTTCAAAATTGGCAAAAAATCTATTAAAACTATGAGAAAAATTGACTTTGGTTTGTCAATTTCAAAGGGCGCATGACCATAACCCTCTTGAAAAGGATAAATAGTGTCTAGCTAAATTAAGACTTATGGTCGTGATATTTAGACAAGGTACTACTAGAAAGGGCTCTCACAACTATAACCTAAGGGACCTATAGCTTTTACACCCTTTAGAATGGTTAATATAAATGTATTTATTACCTGATTTGTTATGATTTTGATATTAGATTTTGACCTGAACTAAGCCTATGAATTTGTATACAGGTTATAACATAAATGACATGAAAATGCATAAAGACTACATGAAATACGTGATAAGCCTAATGAGGTATGTTGATGACAATATGAGGTTATGCATATGGATGTTGATATGAATACAATCATATAAATGAGTTTGTCTAAATGTGATGAGTGAACATGACACAGTATGATGTTATGATTATTATGATTTAGATATGTTGATTTGAATTTGTGGTATGACATAAGTAGGATAGATATCACATAATGTGTGTGCCATAAGAAAGGCATGATACATATATACAAAATATGCTATCATGTACTAATATGATTATAATGCCATGAGTATAATAATATGAACATGTGAAACATATGATGTGGAGTAAATCTCCAAGTGAAATGAGGTTATAAACTTAAATGCCCATATATCTATTAACTAGTATAATAGTGTTTAGATAAGTTGGCATGCCAATTAGGTTATCAATACTATGTCATAGGTATTAGACTATAATTACGGGTACAGATGTGTAAGCTTTGTTGACTAGCGTACAATTCTTAAGCTTCAATAAGCACTATACTAGTATTACGCATACACCCTATTAGGTACTTTACATAATATATATAATTATTATGGATACAACTATGTAAGCCCATTGGGTACAGTATATAAGATATATGATTATTATGAGTATAGCCATGTAAGCCTCATAGGGTACTATTCACTGTTTAAGCTCTACTAAGCATATTTGTTACTCGGTATCCAGTCTATAAGTTAATCTTAGAATATAGTGGACTATGAAAACTTAACATTGCTAATAATTGCTTTAAGTATGAACTGTGTGAAAGGAATATGCCTATGATTATCATGTTATAATTTGAACAATGTTTTTGCTTATTTTTGCTTATATACATTATGAGATAATAAATGATAGTACTTATGATATGAAACCAAAAAGGTAGGTACAGGTGAGACTACTCATAATGAATGCCTTAGACATGTAAAATGTTGAAATGTTCGATACCTAATAAGGATTAATATTTGTGTATGATAAAAGAATTACATGTGTGTGTGTGTGTGTGTATACATGTCTATGTTATGGTGATGAAGTTTGTTTAATCTGTGAAAATGACATAAAAAGGGTCATCTAAAATACACAACTAAGTTTTATTTCTTAGCATATTAGTTTTCCATGCATAGGTTAAAGACTATTGGCACTAATAGAGAAGGCAATCTCAAGTGGTATCCATAGCTAACATTTGAAGCATATTTTGTTCAAATCACATACATGACTTTCTGAACATTTCTTTATTCATTTGTTAAATTCTTTTCATTGGATTTTGAGAAAAATAGATGTATTGATTTATTATGGATTGATTTTTCAATTGTAAACAGTTTACTTAGTCTTAAAAGCCAGATTGATATATTTAAATTATGATTTTGAGATGTGGATGATGATTTTGGAAGTGATAAATAAATGGTAATTGTATCAATGCGAGTATGAATATAGTAATGATAAGATATGAACAAGTGATTTGTTTATGTAAATAGACAAACCGGTGTCTTGAGCACACAATGTGGCATTCTCTCATCTATTACCTTCAAGTATCAATTAGAGGGGTGTCATATTAGTTTTGTAAAAAATAGAAAACTTACAACTAAATATGTGAAAGTAGCTGATGTTAGGTTTTCTATTCTTCTAGAATTCATATGGTGTTCTATTTATCTTAGAGAGTTTGGAAAACTTGGTTTGTCCCATGTCTTGTGTTTACAGCAACCACTAACGAGATACCAATTTTCTGAGCCATTCTTTTTAGACATACCTATAAAACAATCAAATGGATTTAGGTACCTAATTAGAATTAGGCTTTTAGGGGTTAGTTTTTACTTCATGTAAGTCTTTTTCAGCCATTACCTTTTTATTTTTTTCCATGGTTATTATTATAATGAAACTTACAAATATACCCTCTTTTTTCAAATTAAAAACATGTTACTTGGGATGACAATGAAGGTGCATGATAATGTGATCTAATATGCTTTTATGCTTATACATCATACCATTGCTTGTTGATCTTTCTTCAATCACTTACTAACATTTTACTTGTCTTGCAAGCTCATTGTACTTTTTTTCTATCTTTTTTTTTCTATTCCATCTTAAAGTTGCATTCTTTATATAACACTTCAGATCTTCTTATCATGTAATTATACATGTTGTAAGCTTCAGCTTAACTATTCAAAATTGCATCGCATTTCATCTTCAATACTCATGCTTTCACTTTAATGTGTTTAACTCAATCGTTGCTTCATTATTTTCTTAAGCTTCAGTGATCATTATTTTTGTGTTTTTTTTTTCATGCATGATGTTTCTTTTGCAATGAATTATACTCGTGTTCTAAGCAAGATATTTCTTTTTTTTTTAAATATTTCATAATTTCTATGTAACTCATAAAATGGACCACGTAGCTCTTTTAGGTTATCAAATTTAGCATCACTTACCTCAGCTGCTTTAATTAAAAACAATTCTATTATAATATTTTAATAAAACTTATGCAAAACCTTTTTTAAAAATGAAAACTTATTCAACACTTTTGTAAAAATTGTTTGCAAATAGTATCAATTGACATAAGATTATTATTACACTTCAATGATAATTAGATCACAAATAGTTCACAAATAGAGCATGCAAGCAATAATACAACAAATAAAGTAAAGAATGTAGGGATAAAGAGGTTGCATACGTTCAATTTATAAAGTTTGGCCTTTGCCTACTCCTTTCCCAAAGACCTCTTTCTTAATAGGTGTCTATCAGCTATCCACATTTATAAAGAATATAGGCAAAAGTCAAACTGCAAAGCTTATCTAACTAAGCCTTCTTCCTAAGTAAAAGACTCCAAATACTTAATCCTTTTTCTCAAGAAAAAAGGATTAGAAAAACTTAGTCCTTTTTCCTACGTAAAAAAACCTCAAACACTTTTTTTTTGTAAGTAAAAAAACCTAAATACTTGCTAGACTTTTTTTTTTGTAGGCAATTAGCAAAACCTAACTCACTTGCTCATAATTCAAAGATGTGTATTCTTATAAAAAGATTAAAACTAAACTTTAATCTAGATTAAGGAATAGGTATAATGTATAAAGCTCAAAGGAAAATGTATTAATAATACCAATCAAAACTCAAACACGTTTTTCTCTATTTTTCATTTTTGTTCACTTAATTCTATTTTTTATTCTCTATACTTTTTCAAGTTCAAAGTGGAAGAATACATATACTCTTCAACATATTATTGTTAATTCTAAAAACAACTTATACAACTTTTCCTAAAATTATTTTTTTAAAAAAATTAACATTGTGAAAGATTTTAAAAATTTACCATAAAAATTTTCAAACTTTAGAACAAATTAAATCTAATTTTCAAAAATAAATTCTTTCCATAGAATATGTATTTTGACTTTTTCAAAAAAATTGAGAAATAAAATGTACGAATTTTTCCCTTTTAAAACTTGTAAAATTCTTCCAATTTAAGTTTTTGTAAAAACTACAAGTATAAAACAGATAAAAAAAAGATTTTGAAATCACTTTTGTTTAGAAAAATCAAAGATTAAAAGAGAAAAATAATATATGCATGATATGGAGGTGTTTGTGATTTCCTCAATAATATTTCACAAATTAAATCTTATTAACTTTGTGTCTTCAAATCTTGCCTTAATCAACTTGATCTGACTTCAGTATCTAACATATTCTCGAATTAGAGTTTAGCTTTACTGTGTTTTTTTTTTAATTAATGCTCGATCATCTGCTCTAGTCTATTAGCTCAACTCTGATAGTTTAATCTACAAAATCAATGCTTAAAAACAAATTGCACAATATAACAAATATTTTGTTAATCATCAAAATTTAGAAATAAATCATTTCGTCGTTGATCTAACACAATTCAATAGTCAATTAATATCGAATAATAGACATTATTATACCATTTAGATTATGATTTATTTATAAATACAAATATTAATTTATTTATAGACATAAAGTATCCATATGTTTTAGTTTGTCATAAATATTAAGACCACCTATGAGATTAAATATATTAATTTCATTTCTAACCCTACTTTTAGTATGTTAATTAACTTTTAACCTACTTTTTAGTCTCTAGTTAGACAATATTTATATTTGGCCAATAAGCTTTTAATATTGACAAACAGTCATCCTTTGGGAAGAAGTTTCCAACATTACTCCTCTAAGAAACTTTCACATTAATTGATAAACAATTATACTTAATATAAGTCAAAACTTTATTTTTTGTAAAAACTAAAAAATTTATATTTGTATATGGCTACATAGGTCAAATTCATTTGCAACATATATAATTTGCATCACACAAATAAAATTAACTTAATAAATTAAAACATAATGATTATCAAGATAAATTGCATTCTCTAAGTAATACATATGAGTCAAATATAATAATGTAATTAATTATAACCAAATTAACAGCTCTCATTCACTAATTAAGAATGTTATAATAATTAAAAATTATTCATAGTTAGTAAACTTTAAAGATCTCAAACATGAATAGTTAAGTCTTTTAATCAAACAAAATATCAAGGATTGAGTATACTCACACAATCTCAATCACTAACTAATTTCAGGCTTTATATACTTTTTAAATTAGTATTGAAAAAACAAGGAGTAAGATAGAATATCAATTTTTTTTTCTACAAAAATAATACTAAGAAAAGAATAAAACCTTACAATTGGCAACTTACAACACAAACACTAAAAAAGAACTCCCCAGGATAAACTTTGTAAAACAATACAAAAAGCAATGAAATCTATCTATTATAATATAATAGTTAAGTCTATAACTATTTTAGAAATTTAAAAATGTTAATGTGGCACTCTCTTAAAATGTCTTTTTAATTATCTTTTTTTATAGAATTTATAAAATTTTGTAAATTTTTAATCTAATATTAATTTATTTGATGTATTAAATCTCCTTCCCTTTTTTTTCATAATTTTCTTTCTTAATTTGATTCATTTATTATCTTTTAAAATATAATAGTTGAGTCTACAACTATTTTAGAAATGTTGATGTGGTACTTTCTTAAATGTCTTTCTAATTATCTTTTTTTTATATAGAATTTTGTAAATTTATAATTTAATATTATTTTATTTGATATATTAAATCCCCTTCTCCTTTTTTCATAACTTTCTTTGTTAATTTGATTTATTTGATATATGATAATTTTTTAAATTATTTTTATTTTTTTAATTTTCTCTCTTTTTAAAATAGTTTTATTTTGATTCGTAAGTTAACATTAGCAATCAATGCACCCGATCTTTTCATTTGGCCTTCTTAACTATTTGCTTTGTAAGAACTTCTTATTTTCTTTTAATTTTGTTTAATCAAGCATGTTCTTGCATTTTTTTAAACTTATAAAAATTATTGTATAGCATAGATTATTTTGCACATAACTTTGTTCAATTAGAGAGCTTTTATTTAATAGTTTAAGTATGTATATGATATACATATTCTCAAGTATGTGTATAATATTCATCGGTCTTATTATTTAGCTAGAATTTTGATAGTTAGCATTCAATAATTTTTTTTTCTTTTTTTCAACTGTCCCTTTTTCTTCTTAATTTGAATAAAGGGAATTTTGAGAATTTTTAAAGAATTCTTTTATTTTAACTATTATTAATTAGGGATAATTATGTGTAAAACTTTAACATATGTCCTCTACTTTAATCAAATTATTAACATGAGTTTTTTTCTCAGTTGGATTCTTAATGTTAGTTATCATTTTCAAATTAAACTATCAATTTAATAACAATAAAACTTGCAACATGTGCTTTAACTAGATAATTTGGGGTTTAATTTGAAAATAATCAACAATATTATAAATCTAATAAAAAAAATTATGTTAGAGGTTTAATTGAAAAAGGGAGTATATGTTACAGTTTTATTTGTAATTATCCCAATTAGTTATTTATGTTAATATCATCTTTCCATTTTCCTACAAATTTTTCTTTCTCTACCTTTTAGATTCTTGTGCTTTTCTTTTCCTTTTTTTTTTATTTTCCCTCATTTAACCTTACTCAATCTCCATAATAATAAATTTAAAATATGACATATGATTTTTTTTATTTTTAAGCATATTATTTGCATTTTATTTACTATTATAAAAATATTAATTTAGAAAGTATCACTTACAAAGAAAAATGATTCTATAATCTTCATTCAATTTTGGAGAGAATAATATTACTATATTGTATCTTATTTGTTATAAATTATTTTTAATAATTTAATTGTCAATTGTTGCTATGAGATATTAATTAAATCTTATTATTATTATTATTATTATTATTATTATTATTATTATTATTATTATTATTATTATTATTATTATTATTATTATTATTATTATAGCT
>CANXYI010269907.1:0-16489 GCA_948208565.1 Hura crepitans | reverse complement strand
TAGATGGTAGGGATCAGCCCTATTAGACCTCTCAACATCTATAGGCCATAGCAGGGATCAGCTATATGGGACCTCCTACTATCCTAATCAATATCTCATCTCAAGTGGATACTAGGGATCAGCCCTGTGGGACCTATAAATATCCATAAATAAAGTGCGTAGCAGGGATCAACCCTGAAGGAACTCCTAATACCTAGGTGCGCAAGGCTCTTTAATAAAACCTCAATGGTTGCACCCGCTATATCATAAATATAGGCATTGGCTTAGGAGGACCAAAACCTCTAGCAGCTAGCAACTCCTTAGTTGATTAGTCAACCCATCTAGTAGATGGTCTGACTAACATGGGCTATAGTTTCCTCATATTTCTATTCATTATTTGTTATTCTTGATCTATTCCATATCATTTCATACATTTATTCTAATTATTCTCCATATTAAAGCATTATACTTTTTTTATTCTTAATAATTTATTTGAATAGAATCAATTCTCCATTGTCACTTTTCTCATCAATCATGCAATACCTTTTTGGTTAGGCCTTATTCTTAAATTTTTTCTTTTAGTTATCACACTACTTTTCCTTTTAGTACTTCACAAAGATTCAATAGTACTTTTAAATAATAAATTTCTATAATTCTTTATAAATAATTTCTCCTACACATTTTTGTTCTACTAAATCATCACCCCATTTCTATCTATTGTTCATTTATTTTATTTCCACATTATCTTATCTATGTTACACATAACTTTTATGAGTATGTTGTGATAGTTTCACTATTCCCAATATTTGATATTTATTTATCATAAAGTCCATATTCATGATGTAGTATTATCATTTTGTACTATTAATCCATTATATCCATTATACTCACTTTTAATTTATTTCCTACTAGTAAAAGTCCTTTGTTCTCATGTGATACCTATAAGGTTACACGTATATCCCATCATGACATTAACTTACATTCATTTATCATCATCATAATTTATTCCTTATTCATTTATAACTCATTCTTTTAAATTCGTTGTCTTTCCAATCCATTTCAAGTTCACACCTTCATGGTTTATCTCGTATTTCTTTACTCATTTCCAGCATTGATAATTATTCTATCCTTAATCCATGTATACCACTTATTGTTTACTAAACCCAATTATCCTCATAATTACCTATTATAATCCATCATTTATCATTCACTTCTCATTACCCTTACAAACACCTCAATTTCCATTTACCCATTTAGTTATACTCACTTATTGCTATTTCTTTATGTTCTCTCCCAACTTTGCATACCAATTAGGTATTTCCTTATGTAACTAACAATTTTCATGCCAATTACATTACAACCACACAAGCATACATATACACCCATTAGAATACATCATTCGGCCATGCCTCCACATTATGTATTCATATTATTTTTCACTCTTTTCTCCATATTTTATTACTTATTTCCATTACTTAAGGCTTTTCCCCACATTCCTTATTATCAAACATATACACAAATACACAATTAGAATTTCTATATACACACATATACACTTAAAGTGCACCATACCTAACACACAATGCATATTTCACTAAATTTACTTATAGTAGACTCCAGAATAATCTGATGACACTTTAAAACCCTTGGTTTCTCTTCCTCCATCAATTTCCACTAATTCACTATTAAAGTGGTAATATTCACCAAGTGCTCACTTCTCCTAAATTAGGCTTTCTTTTGTATTTCTCTCACTAGAATATCAATGTAGAGATTATGGAGGCATGATTTGCTATTTCAATTAGGTAGAATGAGGTGCTTAATGGCTAAAAATGAAGAAATAAAAGAGAGGGGGAAGCTTTGCTAATGGCATTGGCTTTTTGGGGTTCAGGGAGGAAGATGGCTTCTCTTAATTATCTATACCCATACACATGTACACTTATATACATTAAGAGGATGGATGGCCCTGATCACGGCATTTAGTGATCGAATAGCCATGATTAACTAATCTTCTTTCATATTTCAAAATTTTAAAATAAATTTTCTAGATCTCTAAAAATTATGATTCCAATGCCAAAATTCCTCAATAATTCCCATTAAAGGCCCTGTAAAATTTCATGTCAAAAGTCCTTCAGGAACTAAGATACTATTCACTCGTGTAAATAGAAAATTTTGAATAAATATCAAATGACTTTAGAATATTAAAATTCCTTAACCAATAGACTCATTGGAATTTTTGAGCTTTAGGGTATGGTATTTTTAGGTCCATCTAGGCACATCCAGGAGTTGTCTCAACACAAACTCATTTGAGGTTACTATTCACTAGTTCTTAGTCTAAAATAATTTATTGGTTCTACTAAAATTTTGAATTTATCCGTTTTCATCATTTTCTAGCCTGCTAAAGTTTTTATAGCTAGTGATCCCTTTTTTGGTCATCACATAGTGCCTTAGCATCCTAAAAGCCCCAGCATCATGGAAGGCACTATTTATGACTAAGAAGCACTACTCATGAGATTGTTGTTCATAGGCATTACAATTCTTTCCCTTTTAAGAAATTTCATCCTTAAAATTTCTATAGTAACACTGTCAATTACTTTCTCTAATGAGTCTTAACTCATTTTATTCTCTTACTTAATAAAGTAACACTTTCAGTTTTAGGCCTTTATTACATTCAAGATTCTTTTTTTTTAGTCACATTACCTTATTATTCCTCCCTTTTTTTTCAACTAGGCGAGGTGTTTTACCTTTCTACTAGTTTAAAGTCTATAGGTAGCCTTAATCAATCCTATTTAATGATTATCATTAATCAAGTTTTCATTTTTAACCCTAATACCATGCTTTCACATGCTTTGCTCGAAGAGATACCATGCCCTATTTGACTCCTTGATAGCTTTCTCCTAGGACCTATAGAGTTCTTTCCTTTAGTTGGATTCCATATCTCCATAGGCTGAAACCACCCTAAAGGTTTAATTTCTAACTTCTATTTATCTATAGAAAAAATGTTCTCTATCATAGCTATTAATTCAATGGCATCATGTTCGGTTGTATTCTCATATTTTCAAAATATACTATTCAAGTAGTATCATGTGCTCTTTTTATAATTTGTTCTCATTCCCTCTTTTATTTAATATATGATACACTACAAGGGTATACCTATCTAGGTTCATCACCTTTTTAATCTCCTCCTTCTATGAGTTAATTCACTCTATACATATAACAAGTTACTCATAATTAAGCTTTAAGCACAATAACTTTTCCCATGTTTTCTAATTAATCCCTTCTAGTAGTTTCAATGCTATAAGGCATGTATCATTATGGTTGTACAATAGCAACATCATTTTAAGTTCATAGTAACACATATTTAATAAGATAAGTTTTTTAATCACTTTATCTCTATTTTATATTTTCCTTAGTTTGGTCATCTCATTTAATCTCACATCCACTCACTCCAATCATTTCCTAGGAAATCTTTAAAGAGGCATCTCTTAATAACTTTGCTCTACTCATTTTACAATTTAGAAGTCTCAGGGTTTTCACTATCCAATTAGGATGACCTAAATCATCGTAATTTCTCTCACTTACTTCATCTTTGAAGACCTTAAGTAGGGGTTCCTCATTTTTACATCTCTAACTCTTTTTGTATTCCTCCATCTATTCTTGGTTTCATATGGTCTCCACTAGATTCCCATCTGTTACCCTTTTTGGCATTTCTTCTTCTATTGTTTTCTTTTTATTCTATTTTCTCTTAGTAACATACGTATTCTCCTAATACTCTTGTGATCATGATATTTTTTTCACTTTGTCGTAACCTTAATTCAAATTATACTTAAGGGTATTACTTTCCCCTTTCATCTTATTCCCTTTTCTTGTACTATTACTTATTGTATTCCCTTGAATATGATTTCACTATTCACTCTTATTATCATGGTTTTGTCAAGTCCTTTCATATTAGGGGCCACAAGTATGCCATGCTTGAGCTATGGTTATACGTGTGTCATGATAAGGAAAATGATAAGCATGACATTATACAGTTATGAAAAATGTCAATGTGCAATTCATGTTGAATAGTGCATAAACTAGCCCCTAATGTTAAATGCATCAACAAGGAAAGAGATAGCACTCATCTTCAAGGACATTGATAGAAGCCTCATAAGCTTAATCTTATAATCTTTTACTTACACTCATTTACCTACTCTATTTTTATGATTCCTCTTAGATACCTTATGTATCTCCTCATTCAAGTTTATTCCCTAAGGGATTTCTACTCACTCTTTGCATTTTTGCTATGCCCTTCAGGGTAATAGTTATCCTTTCGCCTTATCCGTTTCCCTTTTGTACTATAATTACACATTCTAACATTTTTTGGGATTTTCTTATCCTTGCCATTAGATCTCTCTCTAATATATGTGTAACTCTCCTTACCTCATGGGTGTTTATTCTATCTCATAGGGATCATTAATAAAATCTAAAAGTAATGCCATGTTTACCTTACTCACTTGATACCTCTCATAATTCAAGGTACAATACACATAATTACCTATTCAACCATATGGTATAAATATATTAAAGCAATTAAATCTTGAGAGATTTGCTAGGCACACAATTCAGTCATTAATCACACACTGGATCTACTGCATTAACCCCTATAATGCCCATGTTTCAAGGCTCTATGAACAGTGCCACTAGGTCTGGGAAGTATGCCTAGGTGCTAGGTCAATTGCACATAAATCAAGGCAATGGCATTGGTCATGAAACTTTGAGGGGCTTTAAATAAATGAAAAAGGAAAATTTTAAAGATTTAGTATAATCAATATTTTATTTTAGACTGTAAGCTACCTATCGGTGTAACAAAAATTTTTCACTCAGGAATAACCTAGGATGTGCTCAGACGGACCAAAATATATCGAACTCTGAAGCTCAAAAATTCCACTGAGTCAATTGGTGAAAGAATTTTTGAATTTTGAGGTCATTTGCAAATTCTCATAACTTTTTAAGTTGGCATACAAATTTAGGTAGTTTAAAAACTGGCCTATCAATGGAATATGGCTACAAAAATATATAAGCATATAGAGGGGATTAAAACATAAATTTTAAAACAAACAGTGTAGTTTTTTTAGGTCCGTGTCAATTTTTGTGAATTTTTGAAATTCAACCAAAAATTGAGTCATTTCGGGTGGTCATGGGACCTACCAATATCATAGCATCTGGCTTAAGGCCTATGCCAAGTGGCATATGGCCTTGAAAAGTGGATAATTCCACTTAAACAAAAAAGAAAATTCTTTCCCTTTTCTGCCAGCAAACAGACACCACTTTTAAATTGAATCACCATTTTCACCATAATCCTCAAACCATTTTTGAAAATTTTCATTTCCTAAATTCATTCTTAGGTGTTAGAGAGCTAGGGGAAAAGGAATCATAACAAAAGGTCATCTCCATAACTAATTAAAAATCACCAAAGGGAGTAAGGTCAGAGGCCATTCCATCAAGCAATCTAAGGAGAGTTCTTTGTGTTTCCTTAGGTCTTCTAGAGTTTTCCTTGCTGTAATTAGGTGTTAGTGGTGCCTAAGATCTATAAGGATGTGTTTTAATGGCTTAAGGTGAATTGAGTACAAGAAAAGCTTAAAGAAGAGGGAAAAGCATACGTGAAGTAGGATAGAATTGTGGTTTTAGAAGCTTGAAGTGTGGAATCCTCATTGCTTGAGTGTAAAGTAAGTGAATTCAAGTATTCACTTCATGCCCTTAAATTCCATAGCTTTACCTTTTGGCATAAGAATGGGTTACAGATGAGAATTGGCTTAGATAGGTAGCTAACTTGATGTGTTGTAGTATATGGCCTAGTTGAATACTAATTTAATTGACTTTAATGAAAATAAAATTGTGAGGATGTTGGATTGTTAATAGCTGAGAGGTTTAGGGCTATATCTATACTTGTGTGTGCTATAGTTAAAGTGTTTCTAAGGGCTAACTTATGGCTATAGTGTTAAATTGGAATGAATGATTTCATGGTTAGGCTATTTAAAGCATGCCTAGTATGTTTTCTATTAGAGGCTGAGACATATGATGTGTACAAACTATCTTAAAAGGCATGTATAGTAGGCCTATAATGTATGACATGATATTATGGCATGTGATAAGATTGATTAATGCATGGAGGCATGGACTTTAAGATCAAGACAAATCCTGGTATAACTCTAATACTCATTGCTCAGAATAATAGATCTTTTTTATTAGTTGAGGGGTGTAGGTGTGTTTTCAAAGATTGATTTAAGATCTATGTATCCTCAGTTGAGAATTAAAGTTGCTGATATTTCTAAAACTACTTTCAAGAACATAGTACAGGAACTCTGAGTTCTTGGTGATGCCATTGGGGCTCACCAATGCACTAGCAGCTTTTATGGATCTCATAAACAGAGTTGTTCAACCTTATATAGACCAATATGTTATGGTGTTCATAGATGATATTTTAGTACATTCTAAAAATAAGGAAGAGCCTGAGCAATATCTCAAGGTTGTGTTACAGACTCTGAGAGAGAAATAGATGTATGCCAAGCTCACTAAGTGTGGTTTTAGGCTAAGTGAAATTGCTTTTTAGGACACATAGTTTCAGTAGAGGGGATCAAAGTGGCCCTAGTAAAGTAAAGGTAGGATGGAAAAGTAGTAGCTTATACTTCAAGGCAATTAAAGGCACAGGAGAGAAATTATCCTACTCATGACTCGGAGCTAGTTGTTATTGTTTTTGCCTTAAAAACCTAGAGGCACTACCTGTATGTAGATCATAAAAGCCAGGAATACATCTTTACTCAAAAGAAATTGAATTTGTGATAGAGAAAGTGGTTAGAACTGATAAAAACTCTTGTTTTTATTAATTGTCACCCAAGAATAGGCAATGTGGTAGAAGATACAATGAGTACGAAGATCAGGATGACTTTAAAAGCCATGAATGCTAGGTGGCAGTGTACTTCAGAACATGCTATATTGGCTATGTTACAATAGTTGCAGTCAGATTTTAGACGGTAGATTAAGGAAGAACAAATGAAAAATGAATAGCTGGTTTTGATGGCAAGTAAAGTTAAAGAGGGGAAGGCCATAGGGTTTGGTTAATAGAAGACAAATGTATGTATTATCAGAACAGGTTGTGTGTCCTTAGTACAGATGACCTGAGGTTACAACTATTAAAGGAAGCACATGAAGCTCCTTATTCTATGCATCTAGGGAGTATAAAGATGTACTTAGGCTTGAAGTCTCAGCATTGGTGGCTTGGCATGAAAAGAAATATGGTAGAATAGGTTATAAGGTGGTTGATATGTTAACAAGTGAAATCTGAATACCAAGGTCTTTCTGGATTGTTGTATCCTATAGTAATACCAGATAGAGAAATGGAAAAAGGTAACCATGGTTTTTATGATGGGTTACCTTTGACTAGAGGTTAATGTTGTGTGTGTGATTTAAGTAGATTGACAAAAGCAAGCTTATTTTATCCTAGTCAGAAGGGATTATTCATTAGGAAAGCTGGCTAGATTAGTGGTTGATGAGATAGGCAGACTATATGGTGTGCCATTGATTACTTTTGGTGACAAAAAATCCTTATTTCACTTCCAAACTTTGGAAGCAACCACATAAATCATTAGGCACTAAACTAGCCTATAGTATAGCTTCTCATCTTTAGACTGACGAATAGGCAAAGAGGATGATACAAATACTCAGGGACATGTTATAAGCTTGTGCTATGGAATTTAAAGGTAGCTAGAATTTGTACCTACCATGAGCAGAATTTGATTATGATAATAGTTATCAATCAAGTCTAAGAAATGGCTCCTTATGAGATTTCATATGCCTGACAATGAAAAACTCCTTTGTAGTAGAGTAAATTTAAGGAAAGTAAAATTTTAAAACAAACGGTGTAATTTTTTTAGGTCCAAGTGAATTTTGGTGAATTTTTAAAGTTCTACCAAAAATCGAGTCATTTTAGGATGGTTTGGTTGGTTATAGGACCCATCCTTATCATGCCATCTAGCTTAAGGCCTATGCCAAGTGGCATATGGCCATGACAAGTGGACAATTCCACTTAAACAAAAAAGAAAATTCTTTCCCTTTTTTGCCAACAAATTGATGCCATCTTTAGATTGAATCACCATTTTTACCATCATCCACAAACCATTTCTAAAAATTCTCATTTCCTAAATTCATTCTTGGGTGTTAGGGAGCTAAAGGAAAATGAGTCACAGTAAAAGGAGATCTCTATAATTAATTAAAAATCACTAAAGGGAGCAAGGTTAGAGGCCATTCTAGCAAGAAATCTAAAGTGAGTTCTTTGTGTTTCCTTAGGTTTCCTTGAGTTCTCCTTGTTAGAATTAGGTGTTTGAGGTGCTTAACATTTTTGGGGATGTGTTTTAATGCTTTAAAGGTGAATTGAGGTAAAGAAAAGCTTGAAGAAGAGGGGAGAAGCTTCCATGAAGTGGGCTAGAATTGTGGTTTTGAAAGCTTAAAGTATGGAATCCTCATTACTTGAGTGTAAGGTAAGTGAATTCAAGTATTCACTTTATGCCTTAAAATTCCATAGTTTTACCTTTTGGCTTAAGAAAGGGTTACGGATGGGAATTAGCATAGATAGGTAGCTAAGTTGATGTATTGTAGTATATGGCCTATTTGAATACTAATGTAATTAACTTTGATGAAAATGAAATTGTTAGGATATTGGATTGTTAGTAGCAGAGAGGTTTGAGGCTATATATATGCTAGTGTGTGTTATAGTTAAAGTGATTCTAAGGGCTAAAGTATGGCTAAAGTGTTGAATTAGAATGAATGATTTTCATGGTTAGGTTGTTTGGAGCATGCCTAATATGTTTTCTATTAGGGGTCGAGGCATATAATGTGTAAAAACTATCCTAAATGACATGTATAGTAGGCTTATAATGTATGAAATGGTATTGTGGCATGTGATAAGATTGATTAATGTATAGAGGCATGGAAACTTAGTATGGCCAAGATATACAATGGCCTTATACTACCTCAAATGGCATGAAAGTGTAAAGGTATATGCATAAATATGCTTAAGCTATGGATAAATGATTGTTTTTATAATGGATACTATGAAAGGGCATGATTAAGGCTAAGAGATAGTAGTACCCAAGAGCTGCATTCAAGGGAATAACATGAAAACTTTAGTTAAGTATATGTAATGAGCATGTGGAAGTAAGACTAACATAATGGACATAAAATGGCATACATGACTTGACAAAATCTAGGTAACTATATAAAATGTATATGGCATAAAATGGATGTTTGATATGTATCTTAAAAAGACAAGTAAAGACTTTAGTAATGAACTTAAACTTGGCTAGAAAAAGGGCTTCAAAAGTGGCTTATAATTTGCCTATAAAGGCTATGGTTTATAAGTAAGTAATGTGCCTAAAATGGCTATTATGGTGTGATTGCTTGTAGCGGCATGTAAGCCTATGTTTTGGTCTTTTATGTGGGCTAAGTAGTGCTAGCTTTAGGCTTATGAATGTATGAAATGAATGGTGAAAGTTACATTGAAAAATGAGGTGAAATTAGCCTTAAACTAATTGTCGCAAAGTATGAAAAGGACCTATAACTATCCTAAAATGAATATTACTTTAACCCATAATCCACATAGACAGTAAAAGGATAATAAATGGTAACTCAATGTGAAATAAAACTAGGGAATTTATGAATTAAATTTTGGTTATGACAATGCCTAAAAATACTATCATAAAAGTAACTTGAAACTATCCGATAGGGCCCATAACTCTCTAGGCTAAAAATTAACTATATGATAAAATTGATAACTATTTGTTTTTGACTTAAGAATATAATAAAAAGTTGATTAGTAAAGAAATGGACATAAATTGACGTTAAATTGCCCATTAGTTAGACACTCACTAGATGGGTTGATCAATCAACTTAGGGATTTTTAGCAACTACTACACTATCTACCTTTTAGACAGGGCTAGTACATCAGCCTAGATCCACATTAAGGCTACTGTACTAGTCTATTGGATAGATAACTTTCCTCTTTTGCTACTCGATGCTAGTTATTAAACTTTACCAGTGCAGTGGCATAGGTCCTAGAGGGTCACTACACTAGCCAGTTAAATAGATAAATTTGCTAGGTAGACTGATTTGTGGCATTCTTGATCTTTAAATTCCTTTCACCTTATTTTGCTAGTGCTACAATGTAAGTCCTAAAGGGTCACTGCACTAATCTATTGGATAGACTAGGCTACTCGATAGACACAGTCAAACTATCCCTGATCTTTTCAATAAGGTCAGTATAACGACAAAGGTCCTAAAGGGCCACTGTACTAGTCTGTTAGAAAGACCAGTTTGCTGGGCAGACCACACCTCATTATCTATACCTCAGGTGCTATAACTTAATCAAGCCAATACAGTGGTCAGGGTCTATAATGTGGACCACTGCACTATTTTATTACCTCTAGGTCTAGTGTATATCAGTGTCATCTTTCTAGTCGGGGTAGTTAAATTAATTGAATAAGCCATATGTAAATTAAGCATGATGTGTAAATGATAAAGATTATAACTTAACACTGTTATTTTAAAAAACTTAGCAGCACACACACAGAGGGGCATTTTGGTAATGTCACATGTGCAATGTCTATTAACCTAGTTAATGAAATTTATGCATTCTATTAGTAATAATGGGTGATATACATTAGTTATTTAAGCTATAATAATTAAATGATTGATTTAGTGACATGAAGTGGCATGAGGGCAAGTTGGTAATTTTGCATACATAAGATGTCTTACCCTAATAAGTTAAATACCTAGAATATTATACTTAGAAGTGGTCTAGATTTATAATATATTGATTATAAATAACTGCAGAAGTAATAAATTTGTTAAGGACAAAAGTAGGGGTATTTTAGTCATTTGATAGAAAAGGCTAATTAGGGTTTTAGTAATTAGAGTTAAAAATAGTATTGTCACTGATAAGGGTAAATAGCTATAAGACCTAGAATTTTAAGATGTTATCTGATTAGGGATTTATATTTTATAAAAGAAGGGTAGTGTGGCCATTTTGATAATTGTATTCTTAATTGATGAAATAATAACCTGGCTGAGTAAATAAATATTACTATTATAGAAATACATGACAATTTATATGTCATAACTTAAATGCTTGAGTTCACCACTGAGTATTATATACTTAGCATACTAGTTTTAGTGCCTAGGTAATCAAAACCTGCAGACTACCTCGGAGTGCGTGTAGTCAAAGTTCAGAGGACATGTAAGTAAAGTATGTTATGTGTTTGGTATATAGTTTTGCAGTCATGTACATAGGTGGGAATTAGGTACCATACAAAAGTTTTTGTATATGTTATAGGTAGTATGTTGTAATGAGTCTCTATTAGTCTATTATGATTTTGTAATTGCTCTTATAGATGATATAGGTAGTGGCTTAAGGCCTATATTGTTGAGATGGTAAAATGTTGATGCTAGGTTGATATATGGGGGACTAGAAGGGTCTAGGAGATGAAATTTGTATTATTAAAGTGTTTTACAAGTTAAAATTTTTGGGATATTGACCTGAACAACTGTTATACTATCGAATTTTTGGAAAATATCTAATTAACCTATAATTGCTCCATATTGACATAAACATTATGGCATTGACCTAATTGAATTATAGGAGTACATAAAACTGAAATTGGAGTCAGATAGGATCAAATAGTTCAAAATGAGTAAGAGTTAAATGAATGAACTTGAGAGAAATTTCAAGATGGGTGACCTAATGAGAAGTGCACTACTTATTAGGTTTCTTTAGGAATCCATTAAGGGGTGTTACATTTTGTGGTGTTAGAGCATTGGTTTAATGTTCCTAGGTAGTTTACATGAGTGAAACTATCTAAGGTTATATTCTTTTAAACTGTCACACTGCATGAGGTTGATAGGTAAGTCCTTTTGAAATTAAGATATGGCTGATCATGTACTTGAAGGAGGGACCGAAGAAATGCCTAGTTTTGCACCCATAACTATGTAGAGTAGGTAATGCATCAGTACCAGAACCCGATAATGTTGCACAACAACTATAGCCATAAGAGCCTAGTCAATAGCAGGTAGAAACATCTCTTACTCTGGTATGATAGATAGTTGATCTGCTCAAATATACTACCACTATTGCTAGTTCATCACCACCTCTACCATTAGCTCCTTCATAAAACACTTCTTTGGAAAGGCTGGAGAAAAGTATGGAGCTATTGACTACCTAGGGCAGAAAGGGGATGATGCTGCTAGAGTTGAGTATTAGCTAGATAGGACATATAGAACCTTGAAATAGTTGAATTATATAAAAGAAGAGAAATGTAAGGGATTTATGACAAGGTGAAAGTATGAATTGAAAATATAGATAGTAAATCCAGAGAATAAGATTTTGTAGTGTAGTTGGTAGTTACATATGACATGGAAGCGATAGTGTAAGAGAAAAAAGATCTATCCCAAAGGAAGAGGCAGGTTACTGTGGGATAGTCCGATGCAGTGCTAGAGGATGATAAGAAAAGAAGTGAAGGATAGTCTCCATCTCAGCCTAAGCCCCAACCTCAGTCAGGGTATTAGGGGAAGAGACAAGTATGGTCGCATAGATTTGTACAAGTCTCTATAAGTAAACTTTAATTGCTTTCTCAAGCTAATAATGTTTTTGGTATAGTAGGAGACAGAAATAGATCCTTAACATCTAATACTTGTCAAAAGAGACAACGGGGCTAATGTGGATTGATTAGTAGAGGAGAGTGTCCTCTAGTGATGTATAAACCTCAAGTTTCTTCTAATTTGATTGATCTACCATCCCATGAATTGATGTGATACTAGAAAGGGATTGACTACTTAAGCATCAAGCCACAATTGGTTATAAAAAAAATTAACCCTCCAGACTAAAGAGGGATAAACAGTAGCAGTGGATGGTGAGAGAAGTGCTTTAAATAATCTTATATCTTCTATTATAGCACAAAAACTTCCTCAAAAATGGTGGAGGCATACTTGGCCTATGTTACTAATATGAATATTTCCAACTTTGATTTTGAGCAAATTGCAGTTGCCTCTAAATTTCCTTAAGTATTCCCTAATGAATTACTAGGCTTACCACTTTAGAGAGAACTGGACTTTGAGATTGAGACATATCTTGATATAGCTCTAAGGCTCATTGCTCAGAATAAATGATCTTTCTTATCAGTTGGGGGGTGCAGGTGTGTTTTCAAAGATTGATTTAAGATTTGCGTATCATCAGTTGAGAATTAAATCTACTGATATTTCCAAAACAACTTTCAAGAACCTGGTGCATTTACTATGAGTTCTTAGTGATGCCATTTGGAATCACCAATGCACTAGTAGATTTTATATATCTCATAAATAAAGTTTTTTATCCTTATCTAGACAAATATATGGTGGTGTTCATTGATGATATTCTGGTACATTTTAGAAATAAGAAAGAGCTTGAGCAGTATCTCAGGGTTGTGTTACAAACTCTAAGAGAGAAATAAATGTATGCCAAGCTCAGTAAGTGCGGTTTGGGCTAAGTGAAGTTGCTTTTTGGGACACATAGTTATAGTAGAAGGGATCAAAGTGACCATAGTAAAGTAAAGATAGGATAAAAAAGTAGTAGCTTATGCTTCAAGATAGTTGAAGTCACAGGAGAGGAATTATCCTACTTATGACTCGGAGATAGTTGCTATTGTTTTTACTTTGAAAACCTGGAGGCACTATATATATGCAGATCATAAAAGCCTATAATACTTTTTTCCTCAGAAGAAACTAAATTTGTGATAGAGAAGCATTACAAGAAAAATGGAATATTATGACGGATTCTGCGACGGAAATAATTCCGCAGCAAAGCTGCGACAAATCAGCAACGGATTTATCATTCTGTTGCGAATTTGTAAATAATAAAAAGAGGAAAAAAATTGCAACGGATTGGTGATGGAATAAAAAATTCTATTGCAAATTATGGTGCTTTTATTTGCTGCTAGAATTTTCGTTGCAAATTTTTTTCCCCAATTAAAAAGGATAAAAAGGCAAATTTTTCCCCAAATTAAAAAGGATAAAAAATTGCGACAAAAAATTTCCCTTGCAAATTTTTTCCCTAATTAAAAAGGATAAAAAATTACGACGGAACTTTCGTTGCAAATTTTTTTCCCTAATTAAAAAGGATAAAAAATTACGACGAAAAATTTCCATTGCAAATTTTTTCCCAAATTAAAAAGGATAAAAAATTGCGACGAAATTTCCCTTGCAAATTTTTTTCCCAATTAAGAAGGATAAAAATTGCAACTAAAAATTTTTCTTGCAAATTTCTTTTAATTAAAAAGGATAAAAATTTGTGACGAAAAATTTCCCTCATAAATTTTTTCCCCAATTAAAAAGGATAAAAAATTGCGATGGAAAATTTCCCTTGCAAATTTTTTCCCCAATTAAAAAGGATAAAAAATTACGGTGAAAAATTTTCCTTGCAAATTTTTTCTCCAATTAGAAAGGATAAAAAATTGTGACAGAATATTCTTGAGCCTCCAAAATTTTAAACTTCCTGAACTTGGTTTTTCAAGAAATTCAAGCTGAAACTTCGGAGAATTTTTAAAAATTACTCGAATATTGAAAAATCATCACGTTTGCTCCTAAAATTCCTAATTAGATGCTTGCAAAATTTCATGGCAAAATTCCTTTGAGAAAATTTTTGAGAAATTGTAGCAACTCGGTTTGCGATAGAACTTTGAGAATTTTTGTACGGCCACTCGGACCTCTAAAAAATTGTCATGTTTGTTTATAAAATCTTTAATTAGCGACACATCAAATTTCACAGCCAAATTCCACCGACAAGATAGTTAACCAACTATCTCGATTTACGTGTAAAATCTCAAAATTAAAAAAAAAGAAACAACTTTGAAATTTTAAAATTCTTTCTCTATTGGCCTATTTGCAATTTTTGACCTTTAGGGTATAATATTTTTAGGTTCGTCCGGGCTCATCCATGGTTATTCCCAACCGGACTCAATTTGAGTCCATAGCTCACTAGCTTACAACTCAAAATAATTTATTGATTTTGCTAAATTTTTAATTGATGTCATTTTCACCTTTTTTAAGCCCCTTGATGTTTATTAGGTAGTATGCCTTGCCTTGGGACTTATACAGGTGATGCAGCACTCTTAGCGCATTTTTTCAATCTCGGCGACACTATATAGTCAGGGTATTACATTTAAAAGTATAATCCTACATCAGTTGGTAAGGAGAATGAAACACACCTTATAAGGGTGTGGATACCTCTTCTTGCGCAAGCGCACTTTGGGTAAAAGGGTTTGGATTTTATCAGAACTATAAAATTAAATATGTTTGGATCAGAGTAGTATTAAGATGGGTGACCACTTAAGAAGTCTTTCCCTTTGCTTAAGAATATCGAAGTGGATCATATCTACAAGCGAGTGGCTTGAGTTGTGATAGTTAGTATCAGGGCCGAGAACTAAATCGATGTGCTAACATTAAAGTGAGTAGCTTGAGCTAAGGCTTGAATTGATGTGCCAACATTAATAAGAAAAATAAATTTGCGAGGCTGAAGTTCTTGCAAATATGAGAAAAATTGCGAGAAATTAGCAAGGGCTTATCTTTTGCTAGGGAACTTCCCTTGCAAATTTTGAGCTCCTACTTGATAAGATGTCAGTTAAATATAGCGAAGGAAAGTTGGCCCTTGTTAATTTGAAAGAGACATCCCTTGCTATTCTCTCATTAAAAATTTTGCAAGGGAAAATTTTCTTGCACAATATCGACAATGATCCAAACAGGAAGGACTTTTTTTCCCTCGCAATTTTCTTGCTAAATTTTTTTAGCGAGGAATTTTCTCAATTTTGTGAGAGATTTTTCCATTGCTATTTTGCGATTTTCTTGTAGTGAAGATGGTTAGAACTGATAAAAGACTATGAATATTAGATTAATTGTCACCCAAGAACACCCAATAAGGTGGCAAATGCAATGTGCAGGAAGATCAGAATGACTTTGAAAGCCATGAATGCCGGGTGGCAATACACTTTAGAATATGATGTATTAGCTATGTTAGAATAGTTGAAGCTAGATTTCAGATGGCAGATTAAGGAAGAACAAATGAAAAATGAACAACTACTTCAGATGGCGAGTAAAGTTAAAGAGAGAAAGGCCATAGGGTTTAAGTTGATAGAAGGCCCATGTCTGTATTATCATAATAGGTTATGTATACTTAGTACAGATGACATGAGGTTACAACTATTAAAGGAAGTATATGAAGCTCCTTATTATATGCACCCAGGGAGTATAAAGATGTACTTAGACTTAAAGCCTCAGTATTGGGGTCCTGGTATGAAAATAAATGTGGTAAAATAGGTTATAAGGTGGTTGATATGTCAATAAGTGAAAGTTGAACACTAGGGTCTTTCTAGATTGCTATATCATACAACAATACCAGAGAGAGAAATGGAAAAAAGTGACCATGGTTTTTGTGATGGGTTACCTTTGATCAGAGGTT
>CANXYI010269667.1:0-14322 GCA_948208565.1 Hura crepitans | reverse complement strand
TCCTAATTAAACTTGAATCAAGAAAGGATTTTGTTATGTACAGTGATGCTTTACTTAATGGACTGGGTTGTGTGCTAATGTAAAAAGGAAAAGTGGTAGCTTATGTTTTAAAACAACTAATGCCACATAAGAGAAACTATCCTACTCATGATTTAGAGTTAGCTGCAATTGTCTTTGCCTTAAAAATATGGAGGCACTACCTGTATGGTGAGAAATGCTATATTTACATTGATCACAAGAGCTTGAAATATCTCTTTACCCAAAAAGAGTTGAACTTGAGGCAGAGAAGATGGCTAGAAATGATAAAAGATTATGATTTTATGATAAATTACCACCTAGTAAAGGCTAGTGTTATTGCATATGCACTGAGCAGAAAGTTCATGATGACATTATGAGCCATGAATGTTAGATTGGGGTATACAGAGGAAGATGCCATCCTAGCAAAATTATAAAATAAACTAAACTTTAAACAACAGATAAAAGAGGCACAGCATAAGGATGAATAGTTGGTACAAATTATGGGTAAAGTCAACGAGGGGAAGGCAACAAGATTTGAACTGGGTGAAGATGTATATCTGTATTACCATGGTAGGTTATGTGTACCTAGTACAGATAACCTGAGGTTATAGATACTAAAAGAGGCATATGAAGCTCCTTATTCCATGCACCCAGGAAGTATGAAGATGTATTTGTATTTGAAACCACATTACTAGTGGTCTAGGATGAAGCGAGATATAGCAGAAAATGTGGCTAAATGTCTAACATATAAATAGGTCAAAGTTAAGCATCAAGTTCCTTTTAGATTGCTACATCCTATGGTAATGCCAGAATGAAAGTGGGAAAAGGTTACAATGGATTTTGTAATGGGACTACCTATGACCAAAAGCAAATGTGATGTTGTATGGATTGTAGATAGACTGACAAAGATAACACATTTTATCCATGTCAGAATGGACTATTCCCTAGAGAAACTAGCAAAATTGTACATATATGATATGATGAGACTTCATGGTGTGCCATTAGCTATTATTTCTGATGAAGACTCCATATTCACTTCTAGGTTCTAGAGGAAGTTCCATGAAGCTTTGGGTACCAAATTAACCTACAATACAACTTTGCACCCTAAAAAAATGGATAGTCAAAAAGCATGAAACAAGTGTTAAAGGATATGCTTCACAGCTGTGTTATTCAGTTTAAATGTAACTAGGACCAATACTTGTCTTTAGCCAAATTTGCATACAATAACAGTTATCAAGCAAGTTAGGGCATGGCACCTTACAAGGCATTGTATGGCAGAAAGTGTAGGACTCCTATGTGTTAGAGTAAGGTTGGTGAAAGCAAGATTATAGGTATTGATTTGATTAGAAATGCAGAGGATAAAGTCAAGGTTATTAGAGAAAGGTTAAAAGATGTCACCAATAGGTAGAAGTCTTATGCTTATTTAAAAAGGAGGGACATTGAATATGAAGTGGGTGAAAAGGTGTTTTTGAAAGTATCGCCATGAAAGAAAGTACTCGAGTTTGGTAAAAAGGGGAAGTTGAGCCCTAGATTTATTGATCCCTATGAAATCATAGATAGGGTAAGACCAATGGCATATAAGTTAGCTTTGTCATCGATGCTACAATAGATCTATGATGTGTTCCATGTCTTAATGGTTAGACGATACATATCATATCCTTCATATGTAATCTCAATATAAGAGATTGAAGTAAAACTATATTTGAGCTCTAAAGAAGAACTAGTATAGATCCTATGCAACACCTATGATTATATAAGAGATTGAAGTAAAACTAGATTTGAGCTTTAAAGAAGAACTAGTATAGATCCTATGCAACACCCATGATTTAAGGCTCTGTGAATATTGCCATAGGGCCTGAGAAGTGTGCTTGCGTTATCGGGTCACTTGCATGTGAACTGAGGCAGTGGCACTAGTCATGAAACTTCGAGGGGCTTTAAGTTGATGAAAAAGTTGAAATTAAAATATTTAATAGAACCAATAATTCATTTTAAGTAGTAAGGAATACATCTGTGCAAAATTTTTTGGGTTGGGATTGACTTGGGATGTGCACGCATGGACCCAAAAATATCAGACCCTGAAGCCCAAAAATTCCACTGGTCCACTAGTGAAAGAATTTTTGGATTCTGAGGTCATTTGTAAATTCTCAAAATTTTTAAGGTTGGCATATAAATTAAGGCAGTCTGAAAGCTATCCTATCAATGGAATCTAGCCCCAAAAATTTATGAGCAGATAGAGGGGATTAGAATATGAATTTTAAAATGAACGACATAATTTTTTGAAGTTCGAGTGAATTATTGTGAATTTTTGAAATTTGCTAAAAAATTGTGATGGTTCGGCATTTTTGGGACCACCCTTGACATGTCAAAGTGGGCTCCACCTCATGCCAACTAGCAAACCTCACTTGACAAGTGGATTTTCCACTTGGAATGAAGGAAAGCTTCTTCCTCCTTTTCCTTGCTACTACTAATGCTAGAGAAAGAGGAGAAAGGCTTTCATCTGATGACTAAAATGAGTGATTCTAGTTGTTAAATTTACTTCTATGTGTTATGCATCACAAGGAAAAAGAATAAAGCAAAAAGGATTTTTCATTTGGGAGAGTCCAGAATAGTGACCTTGAGGTGATACTTGGCTAATTCTCCTCCTTTCCTTAGGTTTTTTTGGCTACCATTTGATACTATAACCTACCTAACATATGTGTGATCATGTGTGTGAGGTGTTTGTAGCCATTAGAGGGTAGCTTGAAGCCCATGAAGGAAGAGGGAGCTCACCATAGAAGCTGGCCAGATTAGTGTTCTTATGGAATTAAAGGGCTTCTTTCACAAGTAAGTGAACTTTAAGCCTTTCTCTCATATTTTAAGGTGCCTAAGATGATGAATGATGTGTTGCGGTTACTAGAATGTTGAGCTTATGATTGATTTTTGCTTTGGTATAGTTGATTAAGTGAGAATTTAGTGAATTAGGGAGATATGATTTAAAGAACTTGAGAACTTAGCTCTATTTGCTTACTAATTTTAATGGTTATGGATGCTTGGCTTGGTTGTATAAGGGCTAGAATGTGGATAAATGATCTCTTGGTATGGTAGAGTAAGAATTATGGCAATTGTGATTAAAGAACATCATAAATTGTAGCTTCCATGATTGTACCTAAGAGCTACCATGAGTGAGCTTTATGAGTAATGTTTTGTAACTTATGGAAATTAGCTTGAAATTAGGTTTGTATGTGGGCAATTATGTTTATGGGATACCTATATGGATGAATATTAATCTAATGTGAAAAGTAATGGAATTTTGTGTCATTTTCCCTTAGTACCTGAGAGCATTATAATGGCATTTTGGCATGAAATTTAAGCTTGTTAAAATGTTAGGCAAGTGAATTATAATGTCTAGATAATTGGCGTGTAATGACTTTGACTTGGACAATGTATATGACATATTGATAGATAAAATATACCTTGAGAATGTGCCTTTAAATGACTAAAAAGGTGGAACAAAACCATAGGTTGATGACTTAGAATAATGGCTTATAAAGGACTTGAGTTTGCACTATGAATATTGAACTTTTCCTTGTGCCTTTGGGGCTAGCATTGAGACATATGTATGAATGGCATTTGTGCCTATTGTTTGGCCTTGGAATTGGCCTAGATGTGTTTGGCTTCGGGCCTATGAATGTAGTTAGTAAAATGTTGAAAATTGTATTAAAATTGGACTTAGAACAGTCCCAAAATTGTATGTTGAAAAGTGGTTGAAATGGCCTGTAACTGTCCAGTTGACCATTACTTGAACCAAAAATATCACTGGACAGAAAGTATTAGTTTCCTGAGAACTAATGTTATGATAAATTATAACATATTATACCTTGAATTTTGGCTATAATAGGACTTAAGATTATTTTGGAATTTTTACCCGATAGAGCCAAAATGTGGCTACACCAGACCAGTTGAAAATAAAGTGTGATAAAATTACTAATTGTCTATTTTTGGAATATAAATATTATAAGAATATTTTTGGTTAATAAATGAACTTAAAATGTGCTATTTAGCCCATTAGACAGACACCCACTAGATGGGTTGACCGTTCAACTTAGGATTTTGCAGCTACTAGTTGTCTGATGTTCAGGCAGTGAATTTTATTGGTGGCTGTAGAGGTCTACGGGCTGATCTCCATTATGTCACCCAGGTGTTGAGATCTTATTTGTGGCTGGAGAGACCTACGGGTTATCTCCATTATTTCACATTTCTAATGATGTTTATTTGTGGCTGAGGAGGCCTATGGGTTGATCTCCAATATTTCACACATATGTTATTTACTTGTGTTTGGAAATGCTATAGGCTGATCTCCATTATGGCACACATGCCAGTGCAGCGGTGTAGGTCTAGAATAGGGACCACTGCACCAGTTTATTTTCCCCCTAAATCCAATGTTTTTAAGTGTCGTCTTCCTAGTTGAGCCAGTGAATTAAATTAATTGAATAAGCAGAATAATCATAGAAGATAAAAATTAAGCATAATTGGATGACTTCTTCTGTGAAATTGGTGAATTACAAGTAAAAGGGCATTTTGGTCATTTTACACATATGTTGTCAAATAAATTGATTAATGTCAAATATGCATGCTATGAATGTAATAACTACTGTAAATAATTTATGTGAGTAAAAAATGTTATTACATGACTTCTAAATGCCTTTGGGGTATTTTAGTAATTTGGCACTACGTCATATAAATTGAATTACATAATGAGTTAAAATCAATTATTAAGCTGCATAGGTATGAAAAGGATATAATGCAATGATTTAAATGCTTTAAGTTCATCATTGAGTATCTCGTATACTCAGTGTACCTATTTTGGTGCGCAGATACTCAAGAGCGGAACCTTACCTCGTGAAGCGTGTCATTAGGAGTTCAGAGGATACCTATGAAGGAATACAAAGTAATGGTTGTATAGTCTTGATATCCATGTACTTAAGTGGGAATTGGGTAAAACCATATATTTAAGCTCTGTATATGTGATGTATATAAGTAAACATAAACTATTGATGTAAATAAAATAGTCCTATTTGTTTTTCTTATGAATGTATGTTCAGCTATGATGTTCGATGTTGATGTGAGCCTAAGGCTCTATATATACATGCTTTTATCTGTGGCCTGAGGCCTGCATTTGTTATGTGATAGGTATTGATGTTAGGCTGAGAATGGGGGACCAGATAGGTCCAGGAGTTATAAAATGTTTATAGAAGTGTTAAATAGGCTTTTTGAAATGTTGGGATAGAACCCGAACAGCCGTTATGCTGCCAAAATTTCTAAGTTTTTGGAAATGACCCGTAATTACCTGGAATTGGCATTTTTTTATGATTACAACTTGAATGAGATATAAAACTAATGGGAAGTGATTTTGGAAACAAAGTAAGTTAAACTGATGTAAGTAATGGAAGTGATATCTACGGTATTAGTGATCTAGGAGTACGTGCATCACTTATGGGGTTTCCTAAGGGATCCAGTAGGGGGTGTCACATATGCTAGATTTAATAATTCATATACTAGTCATCACATGATCTTCTTTTTGTTTATCAAGGTATTTGGGTATATTTATATACAACATCATATTTTTCATTTCGCATTACAAATGTCACTACTTCTTTTTTCACTTTTAGCATTTCTTTATGTTGTATAAATACATTTTTCCACCCTGGTATAAGCTCGTTCAGATATTCTCTAATCGTCTAGGGCACTGCCTTTACTTCTTTTCATAGACAAATGTTCAATTTAGTTTTTTCTATGCCTATCCGATGAAGCTAAGATCATTCAACCTAAAATTGCATATTAATTGCACACATACAAGCATAGTAAGCATTTTGACTAGTTTAAGCTAATTACATTAATTTTGTGTTTCATGCATGATATATTACTTTCATACAATTAACATTACACACTACATATTCAAGTATCCACTACACATGTTCACACATAAAGGTCACCACTTTCTATTATATTTTACTCTAGCCACTTATAATCAATTGACATTCGCTTTCCCTATTGTACAGACATTAGACATCACCCTCACGCATTACGCATATGTATACCAGCATTTGCATGTACACATACACAAGTCAACTTCACATATAATTCTCAGTTGGAACTTGATCAAGTTTCACATATAAATCCATTAAGTCACTCACCTAATTAATTTGATACTTACTTAAGACATCTATTTATAAATCAAATTTAGTCCTACATGCTCACACCCATACAATTTAGTCAAGCCATTTGGCTACATCTACCTTTTTACCCATACCTCTTATCTTTACTTTTCCTCTAGCCTACCTCTTCAAAACCAACATCTAACACAGTTTTCATGTAACTTACACATTGAGCCTTATTTATTCATTTTCCTATGTCACTTATTTTCATTGTGAAAGTATATCATCAATTCTCTTAGTCACTATTCATCTTAACCATTTCATACCATAGACTAAATGTAACATAACCAAAATACACCCACATACACCATGTCTTTTGACCACTTAGCCTTCCTCACCAAATCATCACATCACATCATGCATATAATATTGCATTAAAATTCATGGGTTGGACATCTATCCATATATTATCCACTATGTTCATTAATCCTATGCTTTGTTCTGTACATAATACATGACAACCTCACATTGACAAACTCACATACCATTCAACCATGAAGAGATTTTCCTTTAATTTGTATGTTTCTTTTTAAATCCTATAATAATCCAATTCTAAACAATCACTTACTCATGCTAATCAAATAGTTTATCATTTCACATATCGCATATAATCTTCTAAAGTAATTAACACCATTACACAAGCTTTAACCTCATAACTCACTAACACTAACACTCACACATACATACCATTTAACCATTAAGGCCTTTACCCCTTAGCCATAATTTATTATTCAATTCTCCACTTACTCTATTTACCTATCACTCGATTAAATTAACCATACCAATAAGCACAAAATTACATACATATTTCCACCAACTCCGTTATAAAGCATACTAATATTCACACTTTAATTATTCAAATTAATGTCTCACATATATATATCTCAATGAACACACTTACCTAAAGGCTTTTTAGCTTCAATTTAGCCTCCTCACATCATTTCCTCATCAATTTCATCAAGTCTCCAAATTTTCCTCATAAACATACACATAAAAAATATTAGAAATTTCCTAATAAATCACATAAAGTTTAAAAATTCAATTTAACTTTAGAAGTATTAGTTTGGCACTTAAAACTACTTAGGAAAAATAATAAATCATAAAAATAATTACTTTTACCTCAAAGTGGCCTATTCACCCTCTCTTGAATTCTCTAAATTTAAGCTTCTTTTTCCCATTTTTCTTGCTAGAATAGTAATTAGGGAGATATGGAGGTGATTTTGGTATGTTTAATTGGTAGAGGGAGCCTTGAGAAAAAGAAAGAGAGAGGGAAGGCAATAAAGGGCATCAGCCATGGCTGGTTAAGGGGAGGAGATGAGTGTTTTAATTCAAAAAAATTCCCTTTTATAGTTAGTAAGGGATGGTTGGATGTACGACTTGTGTCCCATCCAAAGGCCATAAAAATTTCTCATCATCCTCTCTTTAAAAATTAATTCTAAGCCCTTAACATGTCAATTTAGTTCATAACTAGTATCATTAATTAGATAAATGCATAATATAAATATATCATAAAAATCAGAATTTAATTTGAAGGATAACTATTTAAATTAATTTAATACATTCTTAATTAATTCAATTAAATAGCTTCCCAACCTCAGAAAATTCCAATTCTCATACCATTAGCTTAGTTAGAATTTTTAGCCATCAAGAAGTGCTATTTTTAGAATATTTTGAGTAACTTCAAAATATTTTTCCATTAAGCTTTAACTAACGTACTATTCACAAGACACTGCCGTGCAAATTCCACTTGCCTTTTTAACCTCCTTAATGGCTTTTATTCACTTCCAAATTTCACCCAAAATTATTTTATAATATTTCCTACCATTTTGTTCACTTAATTCAACCTCAACACTTGAAAAGTATGATTCACTTTTCCTCGGGTGATCACTATTCACCCTTCTCTTCACTCTATTCATTAACCACTCAGACGACCTCATTTCATGTCCAAAATTTAACCTCAACCTATCCTCAATATGTACCTTTAAATAGTAAGAAAATTCAAATCGTACCTCACAAGTTTCTTATTCACCCGCAGGAGATTTTCATGCATTACATAGACCCATTAAGCATTCTATATGCAACTCTACACATGGATGCAAGAATGCTTAGGTTTTATGGGATCTTAGTATCTCAAAACTATGTACATAAAAAAAAAGTGAGCACTGATGTGATTTCGTGATGCTTTAATTCTGTCTCTCTTAATTAGTAGCTATTGGACTTAAGCAAAAAAAGCACCGCGCTGGGGATAAAGTCCTCAATGGATTCTTCTTAACCTAAATAACCCTTACTGATTATCCAAGTTATAAGCTTCCAAGGAGAAAAAAGATAAAAGTTAGAGATATAATTAACATAATGCATATAAAGTTTTTGTGCCCATGCAATATACATGAAATGCATACACATATAATTCATGCTATGCACATCCCTTTCTTTTAACACTATACTTTTCACACAAATATATAATGCATACAAGGATTTCCAGCACATATGATAGATTCATTAGTTCATAATTTTCATGCATGTTAACTTTGAAAAATTTCATTATGTTTATATCTTAAATTATATCCTATTTCATCCCAAGACCTTTTCTTGTAGCAAGATAAAGGACCAATTGCAATAGATTTCCTTTACTCCAATGATTTTCTATGGAACCTCAAGGCATAAGTTCAATGGTTCTTTTAAACTGCCATCTTTTTGTGGTTATCGAAGGCATAAAGTGGCACCTATACTACCAATAAGGTGCATAAATAAACTTGGTAGCAGAATTTACAAGCCATGGCAAATTTGCCAAAGTCTATTATTTAGCTTGCCAAACTATCTTAAGTCATTTTAAAATCCTAGGTAGAAATGGGTGTATCTTACTTATTTCATCATTCTTCTTGCATTAAGATCATAGGCATATCTTATCATGCAATTAAGTGTCAAACATACATATGGCATGTTAATCACAAAGTTCACTTATAATTATGTTCCTTCCATGATAAGTCAAATTCTAAGTTGTTATGAGGCATCGACATTCTTGAAATTTAAAAGTTTTTAGCAAGGTTTATGAGATATATACCTTGTTTATATGTCAAAGTCTTATATAAGAGCATGAATTGGCATTTATTTGAAATCATAAATTAATTATAACATGATACCTAAAGATTTTTTTTCATAATCATATATCATAATATTCATTTGACCGCAAAGTTAAGTTATTCAAAGCCAATCTTTTTCTTTAAACATTGCAATACTATTACATAAGCATTTTCCACGTAATCACATGAAAACATTAGGTTTGTCCTAGCTAAGGCCCTTTGGCCTTTATAGGGTTTTTTTTTTTAAGATAGCATATTGACTTCATTATACTCTAACTAATAGTTTCCTCATAACACTAATTATAATAGATAAATGTTATGACTTCTATTTAAGGTTCTAAAACTCATAATTATCTTAACAAGTCTCATTTAGCTCTTAAATCATATAACTTAAGAAGAAAATCTACTTTTAAGCAATTATAATTTTTAGCCAACAGATAGTTTACACATCAAGCACACTTATAATTATAAATCTATCATTAATTCCATTTATATAACTTTAACTAACCTTCTATGTATCCCAATACCTATTAACATGACATAAGTCCAAAATCATCTTAGTCATAAGTTACGACCAATAAGGACTTTCACATACCAATTAACAATTTCATGAAAGTCTTTAACTTATAACTATAATCCATTATTAGTCACATATAAAAAACTTCAATTTCATGAATACTATTATGACCCTAAAACCTTAACTCTCAAATTTTATCAAACGACATCTAACTAGGGTCAATTAGGTTAAGAAACACTAACCTTAACATAAACAACTCCTAACAATGCTTAGAGATGTGCCTCAGAGCTTCAAATCCTTAGCCTTCCTCTTTGTGAAGTTTCAGCCCCTTTATACACTTAAAGTATGAATTCAACCAAAAAATCTATGCTTTCTCCTTAAATTCTTAAACTATTACTCATAAATCCATGGTGTCCATGAAATTTGAGGAAGGACGAGTAATTTTTGGTGTTGGATACAAGAAAAGATGAAAAATAAAATGAGAAGAAGCTGTCAATTTCAAGAGAGGGGATAAAGGTGATATTATTCACCTTTCTCTCTTTTCTCACCTTTTTATGTGTCTAAAAGTAGGGCCATGATATACCCATTTGTCATCTATCCCTCTTATTACTTAATCCTTTATTAAAAGGTTAAAACCCCTTTAACTTGGTCTAATCTTGATTAAATTATGTTAATTAAACTTTTTTTAATCTTTGATTACTATTCACTATTTCATCTTATTTGCTTATCCACTGCTTAAATTTTATTTTCAATATTTTAGAAATAACTTCATTTAGTTCCAATATTAAATTTATGCCCTATTCATGAATTTTACTTTTGAAAAATCTAATTTGTACTTCCTAAGCCCTGAGTGTACCATTCACGGCTTGGAAAGTACTATTCATGTACTTAGGATATTTATAAAATCAAAGACTACTTAGTTTTTAAGAATAATATATTTTTTTGTTCTACTTTAATTGTTAATGGAATTTATATTCTTGATATTACAAAGGAAATTTACAACATAAATACCAAGAGACTTAAAGTTGATAGCTTGAAGCCATCTTTCTTATGGCACTATTGACTTGATCATATAAATGAGAGGTGCATAACTAAGCTACACAAATCGGGTAACTTAAGTTCATTTGATTGTAAATCAATTGAAATATAAAAATCTTATTTAATGGGTAAGATGACAAAAACACCCTTTAATGGTAAAGGGTGAATGTGTAAGTGGTTTATTAGAGCTAATACATTCTGATGTATATGGCGTAATAACCACATATGAAATAGGTGGACATCTCTACTCATAACTTATATTAATGATCATTTATGATATGTATATGTGTACTTGTTAAAGTACAAATTTGAAGCCTTTGAAAAGTTTAAATAATTTAGAAATGAAGTTGAGAAATAACTTGGCAAAAGTATGAAAACACTTTGATCCGATTGAGGTGAAGAATACTTGAGTCAAGAATTTCAAAGCTATTTAAGAAATAATGAGATAATATCTCAGTGGACTCCTCCTTATACACTATAATATAATATCGTATCTAAAATGAGAAATCAAACCCTATTGGACATGGTTTGATCCATGATGAGCTATGTATATCTACCTAACTCATTTTAGGGTTTTGCACTAGAAACTACTATTTATCTATTAAACGGAGTTCCATTTAAGTAGATTAATGGTAGTTTATATAAGATATGGTATAACAAAAAACCTATTCCTTCACATTTAAAAGTATAAGGTTGCCCTACTTATGTGAAAAGAATAGTGTTAGATAAGCTAGAAGTTAAATATGATGAAGGCTTATTTATGGGATATCTAAAAGAGACATTTGGATATTATTTCTCCAACACTTTGGAATAAAAGCTATTTATTTCAAAGCAAGATATCTTATTAGAGAAATAGTTTCTCTTAAGAGAAGATGGTGGGAGTGGAATCTAATTTGATAAAGTTCGAGATCCATAAATTGAAGCTAATCAATCAAATCCTAATCTGTTATTCATGGTGATGAAGTAATAGAACAACATGTTGTAAAACAAGTTCTTAGATGTTCTACTAGAGTTCGTATTATTCCTAAGAGATATGGATTTCTCATAAATAAGAACAAGCATGTGACTCTACTAGACGAAAATGAGCCTACAAGCTATGAAAAGGTTTTGAAGGGTTCAAAATTAGAATTATGGCTAAAGGCAATTAAATTCAAAATGGATAAAACCCATCGGGTGCAAATGGATCTTCAAGAAAAAGACCAATAGAAAATGTAATGTAGTTAATTATAGGCAAAGTTGGTTGCAAAATGTTATTATCAAAGGCAATGAATTGACTTTGATGACATTTTTTCACCGGTAGCCATGCTTAAATATATTTAGATTTTACTTGCTAGTACCACTCAATATGATTATGAGATTTGGCAAATGGATGTGAAGACAACTTTCCTTAATGGAAGTTTGTTAAAGGAAGTGTATATGACACAACCTAAGGGATTTACATCCAATGATAATAGCAAGGCATACAAGCTTCAAAAATCTATTTATGGATTGAAACAAGCACTTAGGAGCTAGAACATCCATTTTGATAAAATAATTAAAGTGTTTGGTTTCTCAAAAAATCCAAATGAACCTTATGTATACAAGAAGGCTAGTGTTGTTATTTTCTTAGTGATATATCTTAATGACATATTGCTCATAGGAAATGATGTCTCAACTCTTCAATCAGTTAAGTTTTGGTTGTCAAAAAAATTCTCTATGAAAGGCCTTAGTGAAGCAACATGTATTTTAGGGATAAGGATCTATAAAGACGGATTCAAGAGTTTGATAAGTCTTTTATAGTTTATATACATATATAAAATGCTAAAAAGGTTTAGCATGGATCTTTCTAAGAGAGGATTCATTCCTATGGTACATGGGAAAATTCTTTTTAAGTTTATGTGTCCTTAGACATAAGAGGAGAGAGAACGCATAAGTAAGATCCCATATGCATTAGCTATTAGAAAATCATGTCTATTATGTTATATATATGACCCGATGTAGCATTTGCTCTCAGTGTCATGAGCAAATTCCAATCTAATCATGGAGAGGAATATTGAGTGGTTGTAAAGAACATCCTTAAGTACTTGAGAAGAACTAAGGATATACTCTTGTTATATAGAGAAAAGGATTTGCAAGTAAGTAGGTATGTTGATGCCAGATTTTAGTCTAATAAAGATGATTACAAATCCTAATCTAGTTATGTGTTCTTATTTGTAGGAGACATGGTTAGTTAAAAAAGTTCCAAACAAGATATAACTAAAAACTTAAGCACCAAAACAGAGTACATTGTAGCTTCTGATGTAGCTAAGGAAGCGATATGGATCAAGAAGTTCATCATTGAACTAGGAGTGGTAGCTTCTATTATTGTCTTAGTACCTCTATATTGTGACAACAATGGGGCCATTGCATAGGCAAAGGAACCACGATCTCATTAGCGATCTAAGCATGTTCTCAGGCACTACCATCTTATCCGTGAGATAGTTAGTAGACAAGATGTAAAGATTGAGAGAATCCCTAAAAATTAAAACATTGCTAATCTCCTCATAAAGGTACTATTGTAGACACAAGAGTTCGAGACACTTCCTAGTTCAAAAGGTTTCCGATGATGAAAGGGTTTCTAATAATGAAACTTATAGATGCTAGATGTTTCTTAAGAGATGTAAGGGGAGGACTATAAACCAAGCAAAATACCATAAAAACATAACCGAAAACCACCTATAAAAAGGCTTCAAGAAGAGGTTAAGTGGACAATAACAAAATGTTCATACAAACTTCCTTTTATGAGGATCAAAAGTTCGTATGAGCTATAATGGAAAATGTCCCTAAAATCTATGTAGACCATGTAGATACCCATTTTTGTCCACCCTTAATAAATGTATATTGAATAAAAATGCAAAGAGTTGAGGCTATCTTAAGAACTATTATTAGCATTATTGCTCGAATAGTTATCGAAAATGTGTTAAAATCTTCTATTGGTATCATGCTAAAGCATAAATGATTGTTACTACTTTTAATGGATTATATGGTAATTACTAGAAAATTATAATACTATGAATAGCACTTATAATAATTATTTAATTAAATTGTTGTCATAATGAATTGAAAATAAATAATGCGTAGTATTACTTAGGATTAAGGCCAAAGTTTTGATGGCTAATTCAAATGACAAATTAAGGAATAATTAATAATGAATAAATTAGAAAGTATGGTTTAGAAATTGATTAACTAATGGCAAATTAATTATAACATTAAAATATTATCTAAAAATAATAGCAAGTAAGAATATAAATAATAATAAATAAAAAAAAGGAAAAAAGAAGAAAGAGAAAGAACTTAAATTAATTACAACCCAAAATATAAAAATTAAAATTAATTACAACCATAAAATAAAATAAAGTAAACAAAATTTTTAATTAAATTAAAATTAAATTAATTACAATAAAATAATAATAATAATAATAATAATAATAATAATAATAATAATAATAATAATAAT
>CANXYI010269577.1:0-11699 GCA_948208565.1 Hura crepitans | reverse complement strand
AAATAAGTTTCATCTTATTCAACGATCGGGCAGTCATCCGTGATCCAATCGAGCTAATTTTTTGTGAGCATATTCAAAACTTCTTGTTCTTCATTCTGAATGGTGGAGATTGCATTTGGATAACTAGAGCCTTATCCTTTTTGCTCTGAATAATAGCCTCATATTAGTGATTTCTTTCCTTCTTTTTAGCTCTTTTTTATTTTGTGGTTGTATATGATTGAGCCTTTTATTTGGAGGCTATTGTGGCTTACCGATTTCTTTATAAGAAATTTTTTTATAGTGGATTTCATTTGCCAGGACCAAGAGAGGTCTCATGGTTTTTTGTCCTTCACGTTGAAGGAGTTTTTTGCCACATTAAAGAAATTCGGTGTTTTGTGTTTGTTTGATCTTTGCTCATTATTACTCTTAGTAGATTCAATCAAGTGGGGAAGGTTTTTGTGCTTTGTTTGTTGATTGTGTGTTGTGCATAATTCCTTTCCATCAAAAGCCTATAAAACTAATACATTTTTACTTTATTTCATTTTACAATTTAAAAGAGAAAAAGAGAGAAGTTGCTCAATGAATTATTTTCTTTATTTTTCTGCTTAAATATATGCTTAAGTTTATACTAGTTGATAGGGCCAGCAAATGGATCGGATTGAGGGTTGAAGTTCGAGTCACTTCGAATTGATCATTTTTGAGTTATTTATTATCAGACTTTTTTAGATTTCATATAAATTTACAGGTTGACCTATGTTTTAAAATTGAGTCAACACATTTGTATAAGTATGTC
This sequence comes from Hura crepitans, assembly GCA_948208565.1. Classification (NCBI taxonomy): domain Eukaryota; kingdom Viridiplantae; phylum Streptophyta; class Magnoliopsida; order Malpighiales; family Euphorbiaceae; genus Hura; species Hura crepitans. The sequence goes on along the minus strand of CANXYI010269577.1, from coordinate 10,927 downwards.
AAATTATCATCTTTGGCTTATATTTTTATCAAATTATTTTTAAAAAATAATATCATTCATGAAATAATGATAATAATTTAAAAAAATATTTTTTATTAAAATGGAATAATGAAGCTAAATATAAATTTTATTTTCTAATATGCTTGAATCTAAAGTATAAATTAGTATTTATTGAAAATAAATAATCAAGAAAACATTTTAAACTTTAATTTTAAATAGTTTTATTATATTTTTGCATTTAAACTTTAATTATTGCAATATAATATAATTTAGAATATATAGCAATGAGTGTATATTTCAATTTTTGATTATTTGGATATGAATTATACATAATATTCAATTGTGGTAAAAATTATACATTTATTTTTCTCATATTATTAGATATTTTATATATTTTATCTTTAAAAAATAGTCTTCTTTTAATAAATTTTGATATGTTAAAATAAAATATTTTAATATTAAGTTTTAAGGTTACAAATAATTAAAATATCTAAAGATTAGACTTCAATAGTATTTTATAAATTTAAATCTTAATAATTATATATTTTTATTTTAAAAAGACTTAACTTAAAAAATTTGAATCATGAGTCAAATGTAATCAAATTTTGAGTGATTTAGACAAGTCATTCGAATTTTGGGTATGGATTGACCCAATTTTCAAATTTATAAGTTTGTATTTTTTTTTTTTAAAGAGAGAAATAAAGACAACTAAGCAACAATACAACGATAAAAAGAAGCCCCAACGACATCTCCCAGCAAAACATAATTCAATGTGGGAGAAGCAATCTCATGCCAAACTATGCGACTAAATTAAGAATATGCCAAATTGATCAGCACATCCATAAGAGAGTTGGCTTCTTTGTACACATGACTATTTGAACATACCAGTCTCTGCCTAAAAAAAGTCTAATAAACCTTATGAAATCCTCATGATGCAACGAACTAGAGTGAGGATTGGTAAGAGCTTGAAAAACACTTAGATTGTCAACTTGCAGCATGATTTTCCACTAATCTTTTGTCTATCCTTCATCCAAACCAATCAGAATGCCATGAAGCTTAACTCTATATGTGCAATATTTTCCCAACTTGACAAAAAAACCACATTTTCAAGTTCCTTGTACATCTCAAAAGACACCATTAACTGTTGCTAGCCCTCAGTTTCTGTTATAGTAGCATGTTATACTAGGAGATTTAAGAAAATAAATTTATCCCACATCCCTTATTTACAAGGATATCAAAGCCTTTATAAAAAGAGATGTGATAAATTAGTGTAAGAAAATTTGAACGAAAATTTTGGTGGGCAGAAGAATTTGGAGATATTTAAAGTTTAGGCTATGATGGCCACGTGGCACTTGGGGATTAAATTTAAATATTTTAATTTTAAATTTTATTTTTATTATTTTTTTAAAATTTGAATTTAAAATTTTTTTAACAAACATGTCTTGTTTAAAAGGGTGCCAAACTTATATAAATAGACAGGAAACCTATCAAATTTGTATCTTCTTCTTCTTCTCTAAATTTACAAAAATCTTTCTTAAAAACACTATTGTTCTTAATTGAAGTTCTAAAGGAAAGTTTCTTAGAATTACTGCCAGAACACTTCATTGGCTTTGTTGCATCCGGAATGATAATTGCCATAAACCCAATAGCAATTGTAATTTATAGTGGAGGGTCAGTTAATTCCTTAAAGATTGTACTACATGCCTCAAAGTCTACCATACACTCGCTATTCTAACAATTTTAAGGAATTAATTAAAGATGGAGTAAAAATCTATTTTTCTCATGAACTAAGAATTCGTGAAATTAGATCATTTTGATGGAACTAAGTTCATTCGCTGGAAAGACAAGATGTTGTTCTTACCTACTACCTTTAAGATTTCTTATATCCTTAATCCAGAAATGCTAAATCTTCTTACACCAACATTAGGAGATATTGAATAGATGAAAGTAGAACGTAAGAAGCACGAGGAAAATGAGTTAATGTGTAAAGAACACATTCTCAACAAATATATCAGACATGTTGTATGATCTTTTCACACCTATTAATTCCCTGAAAGAAATTTAAAGGGCTTTGGAGTACAAATACAACACAGAAAAGCAAAGTGTGGACAAATTTCTTATTATGAAATATTTTGAATTCTTAATGGTTGATAATGTGTCTATTATGGACCAAGGCCATAGATTGCAAGTCCTTGTTTCCAAACTTAAGGATCTTAAAGTGGTAGTTCCTGAAGCATTTCAAGTAAGAGGAATAATAGCCAAATTTCCTCTTAGTTGAAATGATTACAAGAAGAAATTATTGCATGCACAAAAGACTTTTCCCTTAAATAGATTCAAAAGCATTTATGGATTGAAGATGAGACTAGAAGTCTACTTAAAAAATATGTATTTGAATTTCCAACAAAGTGAGATTTATTGAAAGGAACCAAAAGTTTCAAAATTAGAAAATTATAGGAACCACGAGGAAATTTTTCGATACAGCAGGTTCATTAATACCAATGTTAATAATTTAAAGAAATGAAAGACTTGTTACCATTGTGGTAAAAAAGGGACTCTAAATATGTGAATACAGATTTCGAAAGAAGCAAATGAAAGATAATAATAGTGTCTAGAATTCCAACAAAGTAAATATAATAGAACTTGAAACTAAAAATTCGGTTCCAATGGTTTTAAATTTGCACGTTGGAATGATCACAAAACTTCATATGGCTGAACCAAAATGTCAAATGATTGGTGGTATGATTTTGATGCCACAGTTCATGTCTACAATAATAAGTCATTATTCAAAACTTATAAGGATGCAGAAGATGGACAAGAAGTTCTGATGGGTAACAATAATGCTACAAAGGTGATAAGTAATGGAAGTGTTGAATATACTTTACTTCTTAAAAGAAGTTGTTGCTGCTTATTATTTTACATGTACCAAAAATTAGAAAAAAAAATCTTATTTTTGCAATTTTAATTTGTAAGAAAGGATTTAAGGCTATTTTAGAGTCTGATAAAATAATTTTATCCAAGAATGGACTATTTGTGGGAAAGGCCTATGCTTGTGATGGAATGTTCAAATTGAGTATTAATCATAATAATAAAGTGAAGTCTTCTGCTTATATCTTAGAGTTATCTTTATCTTTATGTCATGATAGGCTTGCACATGTTAGTTTTAAATCTTTAAAGTAGATGTCCAAGCATGGTTTAACTTCTTATAAGCAAGAAGATAAAAAAAGACTTGTGAAGTCTATATACAAGCAAAAATGATAAAGAAACCTTTTTCCAAAAGTTGAAAGAAATACAAAATTATTAGAACTAGTGCATTCAGGCATGTGAATTAAATGGCATGTTAATTAGAGGAGGAAATAGATATTTTATCATTTTCATAGATGATGCCTCTAAGTATACATATGTGTATTTAATGAAAAATAAAGATCAAGCTTCTCAAATGTTCGAGAATTACAAATCTGAAGTTGAAAATCAAAAGGGAAAGAAAAGATTTTGAGAAGTGACAGAGGTGGTGAATATTTTCCATTTTCAATTTTCCATGAGGAGCATGGAATTATTCACCGAACAAGTACTATATATACTCCCCAACAAAATGGATTTGCTGAAAGGAAAAATCAAACTCTAATTGATATCTTAAATACAAAACTAGTAAACTCAAAATTGCCAACAAATTTATGGGGAGAAGCTTTACTTACTGGCTATCACATTTATAATAGAATTCCCTCAAGGAAATTCAAAGTGTCTCTATATGAAGCATGGAAGAATAAGAAACCAAACTTCAATTATCTTAAAGTTTGGGGCTACCTAGCATATTATAAAGTTCTAGAAACTAAAAAGATTAACTTGGGACTTAGAGCTTTTAAAGAAGTCTTTGTTGGGTATGCAAAAAATTCAAAATAATACAAAATATTAGGCTTAGATTCTAATGTAATTATTGAATCAAAAGTTCTTGAATTTATTGAAAATAAATTCTACAATAATTCAAGATTAGTTTAAGAATTTAATGTAAATGAGCCTATTGAATCAAGAATAAATTTTAAACCAAATTCTAACAACAAGAATGATGTTCCTATTAAACTTAGGAGAAGTCAACATGCTAGAAAAGATAAAAATTTGCATCCAAATTATATACCCTCATAATCTATTATTTTTCTTGTTTAAGGTAATAGGAATATGGAACTTAATAAAATATCAATTTTATTGAATGTTGAGGATAATCCCAAAACATATAAAGAAGATATGCAATTGAGAGATGCATCATTCTGGAAAGAGGCAATTCATGATGAAATGGACTCATTGTTATCTAATAACACTTGGGTTATAATAGATTTGCCACATGGTTCCTAAACAATTGGATGCAATGGGTTTTTAGAAGAAAGTAAAATACAAATGGCTCAATTCAAACAATCAAAGCAAGGTTGGTAGCTAAAGAATTTAAACAAAAAGAGGAATTGATTATTTTGATACTTATACACCTATTGCCAGAATAACATTCGTTAAAGTACTTTTGGGTTTAACTTCAATTTATAATTTATATGTATATCAAACAAATGTTAAAATGATATTTTTAAATGGTGATTTGGATGAAGAAGTATATATGGGGCAACCTGAAGGTTTTGTTTTGCAAGGAAATGAAAATAAATTTGAAAATTAACCAAGTCCTTATATGGTTTAAAGCAAGCACCCAAACAATGGCATGAGGAGTTTGATTCTATAATCTTGAATTATGGTTTTAAGCACCATTAAAGTTTGATTCTATAATCTTGAATTATGGTTTTAAGCATAATGCTGCCAATAAATGTATTTATTCTAAGTTTATAGATGATTATGGAATAATTATAGGTCTCTATGTAGATGACATGTTGATTATTGGAACTAATATGTTGGGTGTGAATTATACAAAGAAGTATCTTGCCTCTCAATTTACAATGAAAGATATAAATGAAGTATATACAGTCTTGGTTATACAAGTAAGAAAACATAGTGGGGATTTTGGTCTTTGGCAATCTCATTATATTGAGAAAGTACTAAATAAATTTAAACATTTAAAAGTCAAAGAAGCAAATTCTCCATATAATGTTTCTTGTAAAGTTACTAAAAATAGTGATAAAGCAGTAGCTCGGCTTGAATATACAAGTGTTATTGGCAGTTTGACGTATGCTATGCATTGCACTAGACCAGATATTGCTTTTACGGTGTGTAAATTATTAAGATACACTAGCAATCCTAGTGTAGGTCATTGGAAAGCAATGCAAAAGTACTTGTTTACTTAAAAAGGAGTATGAACCTTAGTTTATTCCATAACAAATTTCCGGTTGTGTCGGAAGGTTATACTAATGCAAGTTGGATAACTGCTACCAATGATAATAAATCAACCTCCGGATGGGTTTTTACTTTAAGAGGTGGTGTAGTTTCTTGAGCATCAAAGAAATAGACCTGCATAACTCATTCTACTATGGAATCTAAGTTCATAGCTCTTGGAACAATAGGTAAGGAAGCAAAATGGCTGAGAAACTTACTGTTAGATATAAAGTGTGGTCATAATTGATGCCAGCTATTTCCTTACATTGAAATAGTCAAGCAGCTATGTTTAAAGCTTCCAGTAAAGTGTATAATAGAAAACCTAGGCAATATTAGCTTAAGACATGAATGTGTAAGATAGTTCATTTCTGATGGCATTATTACCAAGATAGTGAATTTCTAATCGTATTATTACCATTGTCTATGTTAAGTTATGCAATAACCTAGCATATCCATTTACTAAAAGGGCTCTCGATAGATTTGATAAGAAATACATTTGTAGATTTAGGATTAAGACCTTTTGATTGAGACTTACTAATAATAGGAACCCGACTTCTTTAGTATGGTGCTAGTTGAAAGTTTAATGGCTAATAACAAATATTAGTAAAGGTACTAAGTATTAAGTTTGTGATTGTCACATTATACACAAAATTAATGCTAGCTTATCAAACAAAGGAGGATAAGTTTTGACACTCTTAATGAAGTGGTTAATAAGTTTATTCATTTGAATAAAGGACTTTACCTATATGAACCTAAGAAGTGGTGTCACTTTGACAAAAGAATAACTTTTGTAACTGTTTATGAATTTAGGAGATAGCACACGGCCAACTAAGTGCTAATTACATAAGTGAACTTCTAATTACGACAAGTATTTTATATGTATTGCAATTTTTGATTCTAGAAATACAAAATCTTGGTTTAAGCTCTTTTGCTTCTCGGATTTCTCTAGAGTTTTGAAATGCTTATGCTAATGAAAGGTTTAAATCGAAAGGTACCACTTATACGCATGAAATATAATTAACCTAATATAACAAGCTAAGTAAGGGATTATTATAGTAGCATGTTATATTAGGGGATTTAAGAAAAAAAAAAATTTGTCCCACATCCCTTATTAACAAGGATATCAAAGCCTTTATAAGAAGAGATATGCCAAATTAGTGTAAGAAAATTTAGAGCAAAATTTTGGCGGGAAGAAGAATGTGGAGATAACAATATTTAAAGTCTATGATGGTCAAGGGGCATTTGGGGATTAAAATTAAATATTTTAAATTTAAATTTTATTATTATTATTATTTAAATTTTGAATTTTAAAAAATAAAATTTAAAAATTTTTAACAGACATATCTTGTTTGAAAGTGTGCCAAGCCCGTATAAATGAACAGAAAACCTATCAAATGCATATCTTCTTCTTCTCCTATAAATTTCTGCAAAAATCTTTCTCAAAAACACTTTTATTCTTAACTGAAGTTCTAAAAGGAAATTTTCTGAAATTGCTGTCAGAAAACTCTATTGACTTTGTTGTATACTGAAGGATAATTACCCTAAACCCAACAACAAGGGTAATTCATAGTGAGGGTAATTAATTCCTTAAAAAGAGTGTACTATTCCACAAACTGCCTCACATGTGTTTAACGAAAGCCACCCAAAGTTTCAAACTGAGGGATCTGCCAGCTAATGAGACTATCCACTTTAAGCGGAGAAGAATGGGAAATAACTGAACATAATTCCTCGGTCCGATGAGCCCCACGAACTGCATTGAAAGCAGCTCTGATTTTCACCTCATCTGGCACCTCCCTGTTGTATTAAAAACAGTTTGTCATTTCTCCATTTCCAAAGGAAAAAGCAAGCATAACTGAATAATAAGGCCCAACTCCAGCTGCCAGCACTAGCGACATAATTGTATAAGTTAATAGGCAAGTACAACTAAATAAAATTTATAAGCTGTATTGAATCAAATCATTCCGAACTTCAGTCCGATAGATTCGGATTAAGTAAAAAATTAATAAGTCTACATGTTCATTAAATAATTAATTAATTTATTGATTTTTTTATTCAATTATTAGTTTAATAGGAAATATTAATTTATTCAATATTTGTTAATAAAGGAAATTGATTAAGCAAAAATTAATTTATTCAATTTTATTATATAAATAGATTGATTAATTGATGTGCATGTTCAGATTTTCTTTGAAATTAAAGATCGTCACATAAATTTATTTTTTTAATATTTCCAATTTCCTTATTTTCTGCACAACAAATAAATTTTCCACTACCTCAATTTCCTATCATTCCCTACTTCAGGCCTTTATCTATTAATGTAGTGCCTATTCTCCGATTGCTTTACACAGCTTTATGGATGCAGGTCCCAATAAATTATATTATAGTATTGGCTTGTCGATATATATCAACTGATTCATCTTAATTTAACAATGGCTAAAATTTTCTGATTTTTAAAGAACGGTTCAAATTTAACGGAGGATCGTTGCCTCAGCCTAACAGGAAAAAATAAATATGAGGATGATGGATTATGCTTGGAGTCTTTGATTTTGTACTTCTCTTATAAAATTGGATCTGTCAATTCAATGTGATAACTTGTGAAATTATTTGTTTGTCGTATGCTAAAATTATATCTGCCAAAAATTTTCAGTATCCAATCATAAGTTTTTCGGATTTAGATAATATATTTTTTTCGAACTTAATCTGATTTGAATTCTAAATTAACTCTATTTATTTAGGTTAAATTTGGAATAAAATGTCTCAAATCTGGCTTATTCCACCTGAATATATTTTCTTTTTTCATTTAATTTTTAACTTATATTTATAATTTTTTTAATTTTTGTTATATAAATTTTACATTTTTTTTTGTTACATACTAAATGCATTTTTATTAAATATGTATGATGTTTTAAATTGTTTACAATTTTGTTTATTTTTATATCATTTTGATGTAACATTTTCTATTATTTTACTTTATAATTATCTAAATTTATAATTGTTTATATTATATTAGATTAAATTTTGTAATATATTACATAATTTTATACTTTTACGGATAATTTTTATAATTTTTATATAATATAATATTATTTTTATTGAGAAGACTAAGCTTGATTGAGCCTAGACGGACTTAGGTAAGTAAATTTATTTCAAATTTATATCGGGATTTAGACATATAAATTATTTTATAAAAAAGATATTGATTTGCTCTAGCGTTTGTTTTAAAACTCTATTTTACCTTTTAGAATATTTTTAAAGTAAAAATGACCATATAGTTATTAAAATAATGCTTAAATGCTCTTATTAGTGTTAAAAATATTAACATTTTAGCACCATTTTAAAAAATTATAAAAGTATTTTTTTGCTATTTTTAATAACTATATATGATTTTAGTATCTTTTAAATAATTATAAGGACATTTTTATTTAACAAATAATTTAATGAACAAAATAAATTATCAAAATAAATGTTAGTAACTATATATATATATATATATATATATATATATATATATATATATATACACTCTAAATTTAATTGGATCCAGCTCGAATCCAACTAATCCTGCTTATAATCAAATCTTGCTGGAACCTCTAAGTCAAATAAATTAGAGAAGAACTTCAAAGTCTATTGATCAGACCGTAACCCCTTGCAACCCTAAACAGATTTGTATAATTTAGTATGTTCAAATTTCAAAATACATCAAACACACGTTTGAAAAGTGAAAACAGCTTGCACGACTTTTTCTAGTTTAACTTTCAAAATATTAAATTTAAGTCTACTCAATATCATAAAAAAAATGTACATATTTTTGTTAAATTTAAATCTAATCGATTAAATCTAGATTTATAAAATAATAATTTCGAATATGAATTTTAATATATTTTTAATGAAGTAGTGCTAAAAAAATATCACTTAAAAAGTTTATTTTAATTATTCTACTGATATTTAATAACTTTATTTTAGTTAATATATTAACATATTTAGCACAAAAATATTTGATAATGTTTACATTTTCGACCATTTAACTAAAGAAAAATAAAATAACTAAGAATGTATATATGTGGGCTAGGATTTTCACATCAGTTTCAAGTGGATATGGCAATTTTCAACTCAATTTAAAAACTCGATTCAAATCCGTCAAAAAAATAATGATTTAAATTCGATTCAGCTCAAATTAAATTTGAAAATGATTTAACTTAAAAATTTTCGGATCATTTCAAGTTGAGTAAGGAGAAATTCACGGATAAATCGAAATAATTCAAAGAGATCAAATTAATTGTCAATCCATTTAATTTTTATTTTTTTTATTTTTAAATTGATTTATATCATATAAATTTAATTACCTTGCCAATTTATTATTTGAAGTATGTGTTCTTCTCTTTTTATTATAAAATTATTTTAGTTAATTGATTGTATAAATAAATAAATTATTATTTAACAAGTATAGTCTTTTATACGAGAGATTGTGAATATAAAAGTATTTATTTTAAATTTTTTACTGTAAATTAAGCAGTTTTTTAAATGAAATATTTTGTAATCAACTGCATATTAAAATCAATAACCTGTATAAAAATCAAGATGAAAGATGCTTTATTAAAAGAAATTCAAAATGTTATAAAGAAATTATAATGTTAGAGACAAATAAATAACGTTATTCTATAAACGGTTCATGTAATTCTTTTATAATTAATTGATTTTTTTAAAGGGATTTTGTCATCTTTTATTTAGTAATTTATTATTTAATTTTAATAACCTATTAAATTCGACTTATAAATCAAAATAACACAATTCAATATGACTTGAAAGAAGATGAACCAACAACAAATCAACCGGTAAATGACCCCGTCAAACCTGCCCAACCCATTATCCAAGTATAGTTCCAAATCTCCCACATAAAAACGGGCTCATCAGATCTTAACTGAACTCTCCACTAAGATTTTATATTCAAATCCATATTTTTGCAGAGCAAACTGGACCAAGTGATTACTAAAAACTATGACCAGTTCTACTTTTGCTTCTTTGCTTTAAAAAAAAATCTACTTTGCTTCACACTTACACTTTGGTCCGTATATTCTTCTTTTAATACATTTGAGTCCATTTGTTTATTAAATAATCATTTTTCACCTATTAAACTTATTATTTATTGCACATTGATCCATCAAGTGTATTGGTTATTATATTATGATCTACTGCATTATCACTTTTTGAATTTTTATCCATTAAACTTTACCATCACTATATTTTTATCTGTTGAACTATATTTTTGTAGTTATTTTATTTTATTAAACCTATTTAAATTCAAATTGTTTTTTTATATTTCTAAATTCTTCTATTAATTTTGTGATAATCACTATACATGTATAATTAGTCTTTTGATATAATTAGTTGTAACTAGAGCTATCAATTTTTTACCTTGACCCGAAATTTGAACCTGATTGAAAAAATTGATCCAAACCCGATCCTGACAGAAAAAGATGCATGACCCGACTCGGAAAATTTAGAACCAGATCAATCCTACATGAAATCCGAACAGATCGATCCGAAATTGACTTGAATGGATAGAGTCATGTGACAACCTGAATGATCCAAATATTTTTTTAAAAAAAATTAATTATTTCAATTATTAGGA
>CANXYI010269570.1:0-10442 GCA_948208565.1 Hura crepitans | reverse complement strand
ATCCTATATTAAATTCTTATTGAATGATGCATTCTTATTATATTAATATAAATAAAAATATAAAAATTTAATGTTACAAAAATAAAATATAAGTATTTAATAACAAAAAGTAGTTTTCTTTAAGAAAATTTTTGGGATAAGGTTTGGTTTGGTACGTTCGGTTTTTCAACAGCCTCCACTCGAGACAAACATCAATAATTCCAGCTTTATCGGGTAAACTAATCGCAGTAATAAAATAAGCGACACAAAGGCCAGAAAATTGAAAATTTATAAACATTCTGTGACGGTAAAAAGAGGAAGAAAGTAGGAATTAGGATGGAAAGAGTTGGTAGTAAAGGTGGGATCTTTCTCTGCTCCAGCCTCCAGGAACAGGAACAAGAAGCATTATTTCGAAAAAATAAGGAAACCAAAAAACAAGGGCACAAGCTTATTATTCTTTCAATGACTTAGCCGCCATCGACATGTGAAGCAATAATTACAAAAGATGGGTGGTGAAGGTTGGTTAGGGAGCAAATGGGGTCATGAGCTCACGCATACCATGGCCTCTCTTCTGAACACTGAAAGAAGGGAAGAAGAGGAAGCTACATTTTCATGTTGTTTGATGCTTTACGTCTCTCTTTTGATCTGTGGATTTTTGGAGATTCTGAGTCCGCCGAGGACGGTAGGACAATGCCGGCTTTGAAAATTGTCCAGTTGCGGTGAATTTATGTGATTTCCACAAGCGTACTTACTTTTCTTTTTATAATTTCCATAACATAAAGTCCATATAAATATTTGGTAAAATTATTTATGTTCCTCTGCTATTATTTCATATAACAAAAATAATTATTAATTACCTAACGTTTTTTTTAGAAAAAAATAAATATATTATTTACTTAATTTATAAAATGATACTATATGAAAGATATGGGTTATATGGCAAAATAATTAAGAAATGTTACCTCCATTTCATAACTTTGAAATTCTTCAAGATGTTAGATAAACTCATATATATTGCCGTCGAGTTGGGGATGTGGAGATTCAGCAGTTGGAGACAATCCCCTGAGAATTTTGAGCCAATGTTCCATGAAATGGTTAAAGCTCCATGGTCACCACAGAGAAGCATTGCATTTCTTTTTCGGCTTGTGGAAGGACAGCCTTTGCCTTTTTGGAAATGTTGAACGGTTCTTGTGAGCTTGTGTATACGCATACAGCAGCATAGTAGCTTGCTATTTCTACTATACTTGGCGACTTTGGCGAAAGAAAGGAAAGTTGTAAATTGGTAGTGTAATTCGGATTTGAGTAAATTACATGGCATTAAATTTTAACTATTGTTATAGTCATAATAATTTTTTCAATCAAAATATACACAAATTATTATTGATTTACATGGAAAATGAAGCAGAGCCTAATTTTAAAATAGAGAAGGGTTAAAAAGGCAAATTGACAGATATATGGGTCAATCTGTAAAATTTACTTCAAATTTTGCTTTTAAAAGAGAATTGGGCGAGCTCATTCATGTTGTTAGTCCGCCTTTGATTATAAAGGAGACTGTCCCAAACGCTACGGCCCATGTCTATACAAAACAATCTATGGATGACAGGTATTAGGCCTTCAACACTCCAAAGTCCAGCAGGCCCAACATAATGACCAAGCTGAAGTCCATGTGGACCAAAGTTTGGCAAGGAACGAGCAATCAGTCGGTGAGATTTGACCCTATTTAAGCTTCAAGTTCTACTCATTGCCCCAACCAACCAAAACAGGTTCAAGACTTCAACTTGTAACTAATACAAAAATTCAGACAACATTCTTTATTGACAAAATCAACAAACTCCATTACCTAAGCCCTCCACAAGTAAACACATTATAGCATTAACAAAGTATGTTTCTCGATCAAAAATTACACTATCCAAATGAACCATTAGCCATTAATAATTTTGCATATATGCCATACGGTTTGTTCTAGTGTGTAGCTCTAAACTCATTCTAAAGCCCGACATTTTTTAGAATAGAATTGGATTGGACGGTTGCAACTAGCAATGGCATAAAAGAGAAAACCACCGCCCGCAGAATACAAACTGAAAACAACGTTGAACCAGCTATAGTACTAGGACCATCAGAACATTTGCCTATCATGGCCAGGATTGCCAAATGCACTCCGGTGGTAAGGGGGTATCACGCTAGGACGATACCTGTTTAATCCCATGTTATAAGGAGGATAGGCTGTGAAACTATAGTCTCGTGGTGGTGGGGGGTAAGCTGCAAAACTATAGTCTGTGGGCGGAGGGTAGGCTTCCAAACTATACTCTCTGGGTGGCATATTCATGCAAGGAACACCTTGTCTCATACACAAACCTGATGCACGCGGCAGAGGGAATTGCGTTGAGTGAACTGCTGGTTTAGCACCAATGAATGCTTTTGAGGGATCCTCTGATGACATATGAATCCTGCGACGCTTTTTTCCACTCTGCTGTTGCGGTTGAGCACAAGTGGTTGATGCAGAGGTTGTTGCTGCAGAGGCTGGGGAGACCTCCTGATCTAATTTAGAGTCAAACGAGCGCAAAGATCTTTCTCTGACTTCTGACGCTTCAATTTTTTTATCAAGTTCTTTCGTCTGTTTTTCCAGCTGCACAATGCGTTTTTTGAGCTTCTTAAGTGAGAAACCAATAATCTTGTAATCTGAAATGCATTTCTTCACATATTCCAATGAGTTAATCTCTTTTCTTATGTCCTCAATCTGCAAGAAAATAAATCTTTACCTGAGGAGTGCTCAACAGAAAACCTAATAAGGTTCAAAATCAAAACACAGAATAATACATACGTTCACTCCTATTGAGTTGCTTCTTTTGGAAGAATTGCTCAGGCTCAGATAATCCTTTAAAATGGGAGCTGGTGGGTACTTGTCAACAATATTCCATGCAAAAATATATTTCACAGCTTCTAAATGCTGCGACTTCTTTATACAATCTTCGATAAAACCTGGCAAACAAGATAGGCATCACCATTGCTTGAGAAGAGCCTCAACAGGACTTATAACAGAATTAATTTTTCAAAAGAAATAAAATGCTGCTCTGCTATTGGCAAAGGAAATTTCTGCAAACTGCACAAACATGGTCCAGTGGATAAAAGAAATGAAAAAGAGACATCATGCAACAGAGCACATACTTGGAATCTTATCTGCTAAACCAAGGACTTGACATAAATCAGGGGCCTCTTTACACCAATCATTCGTATCTAGAAGACCAAGAAGCTCGTTTGGCTCAAAAACAGAGGCCAAACTGTAGGCAGCTAGAAATTGCATGAAACATATGACCTCCAGAGGACCCATTCTATTCCTTATCAGCACTAATTTCCAATTAAGTGCAAATTCTTTTGCCTGCTCTTTTATATCTGCTTTCGGTGGAAGTTTCCTTAACTGCTCCAACAGGAAAATACAACTCTTCATTGGGATGTCTGACTTGAAATCCTTCTTCCTCCCCGAAGGAAAAGAAACATTCATTACATCTAAAACAAGTTTTCCCGGATCACATGCAGATTGAAGCGCAGCAGCAATCTCACCATGTTGCAGCTGACGATTTTCAAGTATATTAAGTAACTGTCTCAAATCCTCCTTTCTTGCATTGACAGAAAAGTTAGTCTCGGGCTGAGGAACCAGAGATCCAGAAGCCTCCTTGCTTTCTGATGGTAAATCACCTAGAGAGGATTGCTCAATCTTTACACGGATAGGAATGGTACTAGTTGCTGATCAGATGACAGAAAAGCATCAATTTCACTAAACAAGTCAGTCGCAAACTTAAATAGAAAAGCAAATTTTAAGTAGAACAGCAAAAGCATCGGGATGTTTAGATAACAACTTTGGTTAAACAAGAAACTGGGAAAGTAGACATGCAGATATGTAATGACAATGAGGCCATGATAGAGAAAGGAACTATTGTGTTAGAGCTGACAAATGTCATTTACGTGGAGCACAAGGAGGAGTAATATGGAATTTCTAAGATAAAATGTACATTTGTGCTTGTAGACCCAGACTTTCATGTTGCCGTGATGATGACCCTACACAACCAGTAAGTGCCACACTATAAAATTTAATTATCAGGAACATATGAAATTTTGCAAAAAGAGATGGATGGGGGTGGTTGTACGGGAGCAGAAAGAGGGTTCATCCATGCTTGTAGAATCTACAGCATACTGGAAGAATGTATGTGAGCACAGGTAGAGCTCGCCAAAATGAAATTTTCTTAATAGGTAGACTGGTAAACCAAGAAATTACCAATAAAATATTAGACAATGCTCCAACTCAAACAGTCAAGCTGAAATGCATGCTAGCCTATGGTATTAGGAAGGTGAATTCTTGGATGCATCATTGCGAATAATAAAGCACCCCTTAAATCATATTATATCACGGTAAATTCATATAACATTTTATATGAAGCCTGCCAAACTTAAGTATCTAAATAAAACAATATGGTATACCTTGATTGACACATTGCTCAATTCCACTTGACTGTTCTGATTGAGTATTAGTGATCGGCACAAAAGTTGAGAGGGCTTTCGGGAAGCAACTAAGAGAAGTGCTTATGGCAGACGCAGTAACAGGGGCATCCATAGCAGCAACAGTAGAGGCCATATGTTTTTCCTTATCAAGATGTCCTATGCCTGCCAAGTTTGCATTCCTTTTTGAGTTTTCTTTCTCAAAACAATCTACCAGCTGCTTAAGGTTAGGTCCAAATTCAATATTGTAGTCTTCACTGCATTTTAATGCACACCTTAGATCAGCTATTCTTCTGTTTGCAGCCTCAATCTGTTAGCATTTTTTCATGATAAGTACACACTTAAACAGAAAGAATTGATATAACAAAGGAGAAAGGAAAATACACCTCTCCTTCAGGCGATTTGGTTCTCTTTCTCAATCTTCTGGCAAAATTCTTAGAATCCTTCAAGTAATTATTCAACAAAGCTACAGGAGGGAAATCATTAACCAGCTCGAAAGCACAAATAAATCTGATAGCCTCAATATACTGCTTCTTTCCAATAAGATTTTCAATAAAACCTGTAGCACATATTTCAGGTATCAAAAATTACAATTTTATAAATAAATTAGAAAAATAATAAGCTACATTGTCAAATTGAGATTATTTAGCTAGAATGAAAGTCATTCAATAACACGATTCACACTCAAAAAGAATACATGATAAAACCTCAAAAGGCATGCTCAAAAATACAGGTATGTATTCTATAAAAGGTGGAAAACTGCATAAAACTCGGATGTTAAAAGCATAGGGACACTATCTGTAAGAACTTACATACATACGCATTACAGTTTCAGAAAGCACGCATACCAGATATTTTATCGGTTAAACCGAGGATTCGGAACAATTTAGGAGCCTGGCTATGTTGTGCAACAATCTCCAATTTAGTTAAAAGCTCATCAGCATTAAAAGCAGAAGCCAGTCCATAGGAAGCCAAAAGCTGCAAAAATCCTAAAACTTCAAGAGCATGCGCAGCATCTACCTTCATTTTTTCCGACCAATCAAAGGCAAGTCTCCTTGCTTCTTTCTTCACATGTGGCTTAATTTCTACAGATATTTTCATCAATTGTTCTAGTAAGAGAATGCAACTCCTCCTAACAACCACCTCTTCAAACTTCTTCTTGCCCTTTTCCAAATGCGGAGGGTAAAAACCTTCCATTGCATCTAAAACAAGCTTTGCAGGGTCTGATGACAGTCCTAAAGCTTTAAATACATCATCCCTCATAGAATCGTGCTCCTCGCAATGCTCATTTAAGAAAATCTGCAATGCCTTTCCATCCATAGTCACCGCAAAATGAAGATTAGCATCTGCGGAATTATCATTGGCATAGTTACCTACTAAAGGATTTTGGCGTCCGTCAACAAAATGTCTCTCTTTCAATTCAAATTCTCTGCACCGTTCGCTAAGTTGCTTTTCCTTCAATTCAAATTCTCTGCACCGTTCGTTAAGTTGTTTTTCCTTCAATTCAACCTCTTTACATCGTTCCATAAACTTCTTCTGCTCCAGTTCCATTTCCTCACGCCTTTCTTGAATTCGCTTCTCTTTGAATTCGAGGTCTCTAAACTTCTTAGCTTTCAATCCCAATTCTTTTCTTTCCTCCTCGAGATTCTTTGCATTCTCTTGCACTTCTAAGAGCAATCTAGTGAAATTATCATCTTTTAATGTAACTATTTTGGACTGTTCTTCAACCTTCTTCTCTTTGGCTTCCATCTCTTTGAATGCCTTGTTAACTTCTCTCTCTTTTTCTCTAATATGAATAGCTTTGTCGTCAATGGAAGCATTCAACAGCTCAATTCTTCTCTCTTTCTCTTCTAGTAATCTCAACTTCCTGTCTATCGACTCACTCACTGCTCCAAGCTCTCTCCTTGATTTCTCGATCCATTCAATATCTCTCTCTCTTTCCTCAATCCCATTCTTCCGAATCAGCTCCAGCTCCTTTTCTCTAGCCTCAATCTCTCTAAGCTTCTCTTTTGCAGATTTTTTAACCACATTCCATTTGTACTCATTCTGTTGGGCTTCCTCGGATTTTTGTTCTACAGAATGCTGGAGTAGCTGGAGCTCCTTTGCGCGTTCTTCAATAGCATTCTGAATAGAAGTAAAATGATCCTCTATATCCCTCAATTGATGAGTAAAAGAGATGATGGAAGAAGCGCGCTCATGAAGTTGTTCAAGCGATTGGCGAAAGCTTTCTCTCTTCAACTCGGTGAGTTTCAACTCGGAGGATATTCTTTCCTCCATTGAAAAAAAACAGAAAACAAAAATAAGAGAAAGAAAGGTTGTGTGTTGTATCTGGATGGAGAATGAAGAGGGTTTTTCGATTAGGTTGACTGGGGAATGGGTTTAAGCAGGCGCCATCTTTTTCTTGCTCACTGAGGATCGGGGGATGGGCTTAGATTAACGATTTCTCTTTTTAATTATCATTTTTTTTTCTTTGATAAGCACAGCCAATAATTTGGGGCAATGATTGGTGCGCCTGTGCCTGATGTGCACGGATGCGGATCAAAGTATGTCGAGCTTTGATTTAATTATATGTATTCATACCTATCAATATACAGTAAAATCAGTCAATAATTTATTAAGAACTGCAATTACCAAATAATAATAATAATAATTTAAGAACAGAGCTAATAAAATTAATTTTTAAGAATAATGTGTATCAATATACTCTATTAAATTAAATATATATTTATCACTCGTTTAATATAACGATTTATATCTATTAATATATCGAAATTCGATACTCCGACATTTTCTTTGTAGGTTGACGAATTTCAATTCTGTTTGGGACAAATTTTCCACATAATCGACTTTTCCGTATTTCTTATGAAAAGGATTGAGGCTTTCCCATCTTCTCAGATCATGCCTTGTCAATTTGTGTCCGACATCTGACCTTTGACCCAAGAACTAAGGCCCGTCAATTTATCTTTCACTCTAGAAGCCCAAACCCCTAGCAGGATTTCTCTAATGGCCGGGCCCAGCTCATCTGGACAAATTAAGTTATTTAAGTTCAACTCGAACTCATGTCCACTCCTATTTTTAGGCCTGATTTAAGATACTCGTGTCGTGTATAATGCATGCTACTTTTAACTGTTAAAACTCAGTTTTTATTTTCATAATACTACAAAAATTCAGTTGAAAATTCTGTCTAGAAAAAAAAAGGTATAACGTTAACAAAGTGCGAAGTGTGTTCCATCTTGAAAATATAACAAAATGGAAGTACAGCAATACCTAGCACAGGGAAAGTAGCAAACTTTGCATGTATGCTGTACTGTTGGTCAACTCTGGTATTAAAAAAAAACTTGATTCCAAAGACGGTCGTTTGCTGAATAGGGTTAGATAGATCAGTGGCAATGGCCAAAAAAAGAGGAACATCACCACCAGCAGATGCAAATCAAGCAGAAAGTACGCCGCTAGATCATAGTCAACTAGCGAAAGCGCTAGGAAGTTCAGAATGGCAACGGAGGCCTATCATGCCCAGGATTGCCAAATGCAGTCCAGTGGTAGGAGGGTATAACACTAGGACCATAGCTATTTAATCCCATGTTATAAGGAGGGTAGGCCGCCAAACTATGCTCTCCATGTGGTGCATTCAAGCAAGGAACATCCTGACCCCCAAACAAACCTGATCGACGACGCAGAGAGGGTCTTTCTGAATAATGAATCCTTCGACGCTTGTACCCACTCCACTTTGGCACTCGAGTTTTATAGGCTGATATAGTTGTTGTTGATGCAGAGGCCTTGGAGACCTGTTGGTTGAATTTTGAGTTTGATGAGGAAAAAGATCTGGTTCTATCCTTCGATGCCTCAATAAGAAGTTTATCCTCTTTCTGTTTCTCCAGTTTCACAATCCGTTGCTTGAGGCTTTCAGTTGACAGACCAGTAATCTTGAAATCTGCTATGCATTTGATCACAGATTTCAACGATTCTATCTCTTTGCTTATGTTTACAATCTGCAAGAAAGTTAGCAAATCTTTACAAGAATAGTACTCAATAAATGTCCCTAATAAGGTCCAAACATAAGAATAAAGGTGATTATACCTCCCCTCCAATTGATTTGCTCCTCTTCTTGGAAGCATTGCTCAGAATCAGATAATCCTTTAAAATCGGTACTGGTGGGAACCTGTCAATAATATCGAATGCATAGATATACTTAACCGCTTCCAAATGCTGTGAATTTTTTATATGATCTTCAATGAAACCTGTCGAGGCAAACAAGATAAAAGTAAATACTCCTAAAATTGCTTGGGATAAATTTCTCTACTCAACGACGCAATACAGGACAAAGCACTTACTTGGAATTTTATCAGCTAAACCGAGGACTTGACATAAATCAGGGGCCTCTTTACACCAATTATCGGTCTCTAGAAGACTAAGAAGTTCGTCTGCCTTAAAAATAGAGGCCAGCCTGTAGGCAGCTAGAAATTGCAGGAAACATATAACCTCCAAAGGACCATTTCTGTTCTTTGCCAGAATATTTTTCCAGTTAAGTGAAACTGTTTTTGCCTGATTCTTTATCTCAGTATTCATCGGAGGTGAGACTTTCCTTAACTGCTCCAACAGGAAAATACAGCTCTTTTTTGGAATGCAAGACTTCAAATCCTTATTTCCCTCCAAATTAAAAGAGACATTGATTACATCTAAAACAAGCTTCCCTGGATCACTTGCAGATTGAATAACAGCAGCAATCTCATCGTCTTGCAATCGATGAGTTTCAAGCATACTCATTAACTGTTTCAAGTCTACCTTACTTGCATTAACAGAGGATTTATTAGGATTACGTTCAGGTTTCAGGGCAGAAGCTTTGTTGCTTTCCAAAGGCAAATCACATAAAGAAGATTGCTCAAACTTCCCAAGGAAAGGAATGGTACAAGTTGCTGATCAGATGAAATAAGAAGCATCCATTGTCATTAGACAGAACAATTCACAAACATAAATAACACAGCAAAAATTCATTTAGAATAGCTAAAGCATCAAGCTCTTCATATAACAACTTTGGTTAATGCAAATGTATAAGCATATTCATTTTTGCGCCTAAATAGAGTAAGGTCGTGAACAGAAGAAGACAACTATTGTGTAGACAGTAGAACAAATGTCAAGCAATATAGAAGTCGATTCAATCAATTTTGATTTTAAATAGATGATAAGGAAGAGTAATCTGGATGTCCTGAGATAAATCATATTTATGAAATAGCTGCCCCCAAGACTTAAAATTACAAATTTGTGCTCGTAACCCAAGAGTTCGATCATCATCGTGATAATAG
This sequence comes from Hura crepitans, assembly GCA_948208565.1. Classification (NCBI taxonomy): domain Eukaryota; kingdom Viridiplantae; phylum Streptophyta; class Magnoliopsida; order Malpighiales; family Euphorbiaceae; genus Hura; species Hura crepitans. Next base: position 672 of record CANXYI010269570.1, on the reverse strand, counting down.
CCCCTAGGCAACTAATAAGCACCATACTGAATTTAAGTATTAAGAAACATATGAAAGTTAGCAACAAGAATTAATATACTCCACGGGTTACTTGTTTGTGGAATCTTAAATCTTTGCAGATTAAAGATTTTGAACTCTCCAAAACGAGGTTATCTTAACTTGGTAAACTGAGAACTTGCTACCTTATAAACCAAGAATCTACTATGCAATACTGGAAGGTAGCCAGACAATGTTCCAACCAAAATAGCCAAGCTAAAACTTGAAGTAGACTACTGTATTAGGGAGGTGCACTCTTGAATGTAATATTGTGCGTAGTAAAACATGCCCATAAATATACTACATTCCAGTAAATTAAGATAAAAATTTATACGAAGCTTCCTAATTCTTTCAGCGTCTAAATAACTCAAGTATGGGATACCTTGATTGTCATCATGACATGTGTTTAGACTATCTTCTGCTGACATAGTTGCTAGGGAACGCATGTTTCCACTTAACTGTTGTGATTGATTATTAGTGACAGAGGCAGTTGTTGGGAAGCAAGAAAGAGGAGATGCAGATGCATTAACAGGGGCCAGGATGGAAGCATCCATAGCAGGAATAGTACAGGCCAGATGTTCCTTCTTTTGAACCTCATGTCCGAGATTTGCCAAATTTGCTTTCCTTTCTGAGTTT